>VXAX01003287.1:183409-212280 GCA_013399835.1 Leptocoma aspasia | reverse complement strand
TGGGGGTTATGGGCTGGGGCTCTGGCCCAGGGCTGGGGCCAGGGCAGTGCATGATGGGCTGCAGGCCACGGGCAATGAGGGCCATCTCCTCACGCTGTCTATGGGGGCCTCAGAGCACCTGAACCAGGAGAGAATGGTTAAAATGATGATTTAAATTAAATATAGAAACCCATTACCAAAGGTTTTTGTTAAAACGCACTAAAATCTGATTCCACAGCAGCTTCCCCAGCTGAAGGGACACCCTTGTCCTGTGTGAAGTGGTTTGAAGGCACCAGGGTGGTGGGGTTGGGGTGGGGGGGGTTTGTTGTGTTTTTTCCCTAGAGTGGAAAAAAGATTGGAATTTTAATTTCTGAAATGTGAACCCAGCTGCTGGTTTCACAGCCCTTCTCCCAGCAAACTTGAGCACTCAGCTCATATGGCAGACTGCCCATCTCACCCCTCCGCCAGTGATATGTGAATTTCTACATGTTGGATGCCTTTGTCAGCGCTGCTACCCATCTCCCCTCTCACTCCCAATTTAGCCTGTCATATCCTCAAAGGGCACTGCTGAGTATCTGCAAGCTGCTAATATATATTTTTAATCTGAATTTCTAGCCCTGTCTGTTAGGAGGAGGATGGGGGTTGGTGCTTGAACCTGTTAGGTGGTTCAGGTAAATCTCAGGATTGCATGGGTTCATGGGGTTTACCATGACCAGATAATGTGAGTTAAAATTCTAAATTATTCTGCCTAAAAATGGGTCTAATCGCCTAAAAGTGCCCTTTTTAGCCCAGTGGTGGGGTAACTCCTGTCAGTTACAGGGACTGTACATTAATACCCATAATAGTAGATGATAATGTGGCTGTTACACCCTGGTGTAAGGAGTCTGGCAGCCACAGCACTCTCACTCCCAGAGTCCTACAGAGGGCCTTGGAGTGGAGCTGCCCCACACCAGTCTGACACACTCTGTGCCCATGCTGTTGTTGTGGGCTGGACCATGGTGCTCTGTGTTTTGTTCTGACCTTCCAGCACTTCACTGAGTGTTTGCTCTGCACCTGCGTGATGCTGCCCGGGTTTGCAAGCTCTTCCCTCACTGGGATGAAGGCACGTTCCTCCTGTGCCTCCTGTCTGGGCTGGGGCTGCAGCAGACCGAGCTGCTCTGAGCTTGGGCAGAGCAGCAGGGATCTGCAGTGGACTCCGGCATCTTGGTGACCAGGGTCAGTACTGCTCCCTGTCACTGGGTCCAAAGAGCTTGAGATGGGGATGAGGAGGAACAATGAGGCTGAAGGTGCTGGAGGCTCCAGTCACTCCCTGATCATTCTGTAATCCCTGACATGGCTTATTGTGTAGACAACCATGTCACTGTGCATGACACCTTAGGGGACCTCAGCAGCTCCAGGTGGTAGAAGTAGGCAAGGTTCTTAATTTTGTCTTCATCTCTCAGTTCTTTACAGTTTCTGTCTTGACCAATAAGCAGATGTGCTGGGAGAACACTGGGTGATGTTGATACCTGCCACCCAACACTTGTGCACAGCCTTAGCTGTTGCTCTTACTCATTGTCAGCTACCTATTCTTCTGTTCTGCCTTCCATGTCTGTGTCACACTTTCTGCTTTTCTTGTTTCAGAAGAACCCAGTGAAGATGTGGAAGGGCCCAATGAAACAGCTGGTGATGCCGAGGAGCCTGCCAAGGAGCAAGAGAGTGGAGGGGACAAGGACCAGAATAAATGGACAGGTATGATTCTGTGATTCAGCAGAGGTGGTGTTTGGTCCCTCATTTTCTTTAAATCCAGGAAAGCGAGGTGGAAAAAACAGTGGTCCACAAAACCCTTTTTAGCTGACCACAATGTGGCAGTGTCAGCGTGACGTAAGTGTCATCTTCTTCATCCTCTGGAAGGCTTTGGGTGTGGCTTCTTGCCATGCTCACTAGCCGGAGCTGTGGTGGGTCAGGCTGGCCATGGGTGCGCTGGGACCAGACCCAGGCCGTGGGGATCAGCAGCTGGGAGAGGAGGGGGGAGCAGGGGACAAGCCCTCCTGCCAGCAGCCAGCACATGGTTGGATTAAGCATATCATTTGATGATTCTGTGATTGTCCCACTCTGGAGAGGGCCATCCACTTTCCACCCTCATCTGGCCCTTGCTGACCACTTCAGCCTGGGTCCAGAACCCGAGGTGCTGAAGGTGGCATTCATTTTTCTTGGCCCAGGACACAGCAGTTGTGGCTCCAGGTCCCATTTGGTTGGCAGGCTCGGTGTTGGTCAGGGCAATGCCTCAGTCTGCACAGAGACCCTTCTTCCAGGCAGCCCTCTCCTGCTGCCTTCGTGGTTGCCTCTTGGTGAGCCCGGACAAAGATACTTTGTCTGACATTGTCTTCCCAAAATGGAATGTGTTATTTCACCTGGGCGGTTACAGTCTCAGCCCATCTCAAGCTCAATCTCAGTCATGTGTCCTCACTGGTGAAGAGAGCAGGCTGGGCCCTGTGGGCTGTTCAAGTTTGTGCTCTCAGTGTAGGCTGCACTCGCTGAGGTTGCTCTGTGTGTTCCTTCCCATCACAGGCTCATTCTTAACCCAGAAATGCAATTTGGCTTGGCTCTAGGTGGTTTTAGTCTCAGTTCATTGTATGGGATTGTGTAATCCTGAGCACAACCATTTTCTGAAGTGTCACAGACAGATGTAAGTATTGTTTATTGATTAAATCTCTTCAGGGGTAAATAGGGCTCTTTGCCCAAACCTGAAGCACTTTAAAAAGCTGATCTGTGTGCAAAGATTATATCTCAAAATATGTAAGGAAAAATGAGGAGCCTACTTTTTAAACCCTTTCCTGTCCAGAAACTCTGAACCTGGACGGTTTAATTTCTTCATCCTGGCAGTGAAATTCCTAACCCAGTGTTTGTGAGCCAAGGAGCAGATCAGAAATGGGACAGCTCCATGGGGTCTGCAAAGGGAGCTGTGTGGGGAGGACACAGCGTGAGCGTGTGAGCCCACAGAGCGTGGGACCAGCCTTGTGTGAGCCCAGGTGCGTGTGATGGGCTGGTGCTGAGCTCAGGCTGCTTCCAAACGTTGACACCACTGCCCTGAACTGTGATTACGTCACCAATTGTTGCCGTCCAGCCGGTGTGCAGAGCAGGCACCACACCTTGCTCTTGTTTCTGCTCTTGTCCCTCGAGGAACATGACTGTGTTGACAGTCCTCCTGGACCTCAGACATGGGAAGGAATAGAAACTGGGTCGGGTTTTACCTGACAGCCCCAGAAGAGAAGTGTGCAGGGACACAAACACCCGGTCCCCTGGAGCCGTGAGCAGGGAGGGGAGCAGGCAGCGCCGGGAGGCTCTCCTTGGGGGAGGAGGAGCCTGCTGACACAGGGCAGGAGGGGAAGGCTGTGACACAGTGCCATAAAGCTAAAGAACATGAAGCCTTCTTTGCGTTTGCCCTCACTGAGCAGAGCAGCACAGCCCGTGTCAGCAGCAGCCTGGGGAGAGCCCGTCCCCCAGCTGCAGAGCACTGGTGATGCTGAACGTTGTCCCTGAGCTGCTGTGCTGTACCTGGGTGCTGGGACACAGTGCCTGGAGCAGATCAAACCTGCCAGCTGCTCTCTCCTGTGCTGGGTCGAGGAGAGGGGAGGTGCAGCGAGGGACAGACACGGGGCTTGTCCCTGACTGAAGAAGTGGCTGGGGAACTGTACACCTGCCATCTCTGCCCCAGATTTCCCCGGGAATTGACCAAACAACTGTTTGTAAGTGCTGATGGGAAGATAATGAGACGAGGAACAGTTGACACAGATTTGTCAAGAACAAATCATGTCAACACAACCCAATTTCCCTTCATGTGAAGAGAGTCCTGTTTGGAGTCAGTGTCTCCTTGGGAAGGCTTCCGATGCCACTTTTCAGGACAGGCAGAAATGAGGCACAGACACAGAGGTGTAGGTGGCAATATTGTACCATTGGTGGGTTTCACTGGAAAGCTCTCCATTCCTGAGCTGGGTGTTGGGGAGGCTGGGCAGCAATTTCAGAAAGCCCAAACAGCAGGAACAACCCAGAACAGAGCAACATCAGTTAGGAGAAGAAAATGGAATGAACAGGCTTATTTGACCCAAAAGAAGACCAAAGAGGAGGGCAAGATAAGTCTTGTGCATGAAATGCTTCTAAAAGGAAATTATTTGTTCTCCATGTTGAGGATACAGAGAACAAGACACAAAAGGCTTGCATTGAAGGGAGAAAGATTGATGTTAGATAACAAATTTTTAGAAGTCCTCCTGTACAGCCTGTGGCTTAAGCACTGGAGTGGATTTTCTGGAAAGCTTCCTCAGAGGTCTTTCAAGAAGATTAGAGGAGCTGCCGTCAGGAATAAGGCAGGCTCAGTCTGTCCTGCTTTGGATGGACTGGCTGGCCTTTGGAAAAGCCTCTGAGCCAGGTGACCCTGTGAAGATGGAGATGAGGGCAGGAGAGGTGTGGGCTGAAAGCCAGTGATGGGGGATGTGAAAGGGGAAGGGGCCAGACTTTTTTGCTGCTTGCCACCTGCAATTTGATCGTTACATTCCTCAGCAATTTACTCCCCTTTGTGCTTCAGTTTCCTCACTGTGCACAGGGGATTTATTTCTTCCACTTTCTTAAAGGTTTGCAAGATCTGCAACAAGACACTGAGTTCCTTTGCCCATCTCCCTGCCCCAGCCCAGGTGTGAGGGTCTGCACCACAGTGGGTACAGCAACCTGTGCTGGGGTTAGTGTCAGCACTAAGGGGAAAACCTCTGTTTTCATTGTAAGCTTGTCAAAATGTCTCAACTGCAAAATAAATGTATTGATTCGTTCTTTGTATTTATTTTGAAATGCAATAATGTGAAGCAAAAATATTTTTTAGGTGATACTTTTCACTTGAATATACTTGGGGAAAACTCAGTCCCATAGAAGGACTCATTGGATCTTAATTTTTACAGACATCTCTGTGGTTTCTGGAAGGTTCTGGAAGATGGCAGTGCCTCCACACTGGAGCAGGGAGATACTGTGTGCCTGATGGCTCAGTGTTAGACATTATCTCGTCATGGCTAATGTGAGATTTACCACAAGCAAACCAGCAAAGGGGAAAGGAATTGTGGCTGGTCCCAGCTCAATTTTTAAGGCGGGATGTAAATGATGGATACTCAGCTGAAGGCCTGCTCATTCCAGTACAAGGCCAGTCAGATTTGGGGTGGTGCTGGTTCATGTCTCTGATGGAGAAGCCCATCACCAGCAGTGACCCAGCTACCAGAGGCTTCCTTAATGCACTGTTCGTTGGGTACACAGAGAATATCAGGGGTTTGTCCACAAAAACAAGAAACAAAGTCTACTTAAAATATAGATTGAAATGAAATCTTTCTGGAGGACTGGCCTGAAGGGCTTTTATTTTTGTTAATGATTTTTTTTTTTTTTTTGTCCATGATGCTCACCTAACACAGCAATTAGTGCAATGGACCGTCCCTGATTCGAATCCGTGGTAGATTGCTATTAAAGGAAGTATTAATGGGCTGCTGAGAGCTGGGAAATTGTTGCAGAAAAGTGTGTTTATGGAGTATGGTGCTGGCAGGCATGATTTCAATTGGATTTGACATGTTTAACATAAATGTATACTGCACAGCTCCTGCAGTTTATGAATAATTCCTACAGGCCGACTGCCTTTCTAATTACTGAAATTGAAAAAAACAGGTCAGGCACATCCTGACGGAAATCTATTCCTGCTCCTCCCCCCGGCTGCTTTTTGCTGTTTTTTTTTAATATCTGGCGTTTGTGGAGCACTTAATGGCCGGGATGTTCTGGGGGCCTGAGAGGCTGGGAGGAAGGGGACAAGGGGCACGATGGAGCCACTCAGCACTGGCACCTGAGCGAGGGAAACCTGGGAGAGGGCATGGGAGAGAAGGACTGGGAGGTCGCCTATAACTGTGTTTTTCCAAGGATATGTGAAGCACAAAAGGCTCCTGGGTGGCAGATCCAGCCCAGAAACGTGGCTGGGCCAGGCAGCTCCATGCAGCAGCTGGCTGAGCTCCGGGCATGCTGGGCTCTGGCATTGGGGGTGCTGCAGGAACTGAAGTGGCCTGCAGGAGAGGTCTGTGGTGCCAAGCAAAGCCCTACCTCCGGGAGCCCCTGGTGTGGCTTGGTATCTCATGGAGGCATCTCCTGGGTGTTTCGTGTTCATATGGAGCAAGGCAGGGAAGTCTGGTGGCGGCTGGAGCGTCTGGATATGAATATTTAATAATAATTCAGCTGTGGGTACTCGCTGCAGGTGAGAAGGTATGACACAGCATTAGAAAAACAAATTATTCAGCCATTTTTGGGGCTGTGAAGCAGCAGCGTGGATGGGTGCAGAGTGCACCGGGCGTGGGGCATTTGCCTGTCAGCTGAGTTACTGTCAAATACAGAGCTGAGAAATGCTGCAGAGCAACAGGTAGTGCACAGGCCTGATAGTGTGGCTACAGCAGCTGATTGGAAAGGAAGTTCCTTCAGAGAATGGGGAATTAAACAGTGTTTGGGGAGGAAATGTTGGCTGTATGTTACTGAGGAGGTGGCAGCACTGCAGCAATGCTGGGTGCCCCGTGCCCTTCCCTGGCAGTCCGTGTGGGCTCTGGCCATTCCTGCATCATGGCAGTTCCTGGAGAATGGATGAAACAGATAAACTAGCCCTGGATTTCAAGAGACACACAGGTGCTGTAAGGGCACAGGGGGCAGAAGCCTTGGGCATTGATGGCACAGGGCTGTGTGGCACAGTAGCAGCTCCTGCCGGTCCGAGGACTTGTGGTGCTGAGTGATGGCTCCAAGAACACATTGAGGTGATTTGAGGAAGGAGGCACCACCAAATACAGAATGCTATTTTCCATCAGGCAGTGAAAGCACAGTTCCCTGGTCTCACTGAGAACTTTCCCAGGCCAGTGGCTGGACTTCATGGCAAGGAGTTTTTTGGAGGCTGGTCGTGTTTAAATCAGTAGCAATAGCAGAAACCCCACTGTAAATTTCTAGGGCAAGTGGCAAGCTGGTTTACGGAATGCAGGGAGATGAGAACCTCTGGCTTACGGAAAGCAGCATGAATTAATAATCATTTAATTGGCTTTTCCATTATGTTGCTTGGTTGGGAGATGGAAGTTTAGATGAAGGGGCTGTCAGTGATACTTTAGCTAAAAGAATCTGATGGGTAGGAGGTGGATGGTGACTTCCTTCCCACCAGGATGGAGAGCAGCAGTTTGGGGGATCCGTGCTGGCTTTGCCTCTGGAACCAGCAAAGGAAAGGCCCCCACTTGCCAAGAAAGTGTCTGTCTCACCTCTGGAATGTACCCAGGGAGGATCTCCTCCTCCTGTGAAAAGCAGAAGCTGCCGAGAAGATCAGTAGATCTCCAGAAGTGCTGTGGCAGCCCCGCCCCTCACACCTGGCTTTAGGGGACATTTGTTGAGAAACAAACAGGTCTCCCTCTAAGTCAGTGAACCTGAAATAAATCAATTTAAAGAGTGAAAGTAATAACAATACTGTCCGATATGTAGGCGTACATCATGCTTTAAAGCAAATTCCTTTTTCTGCCCTGGAAGGCCTGGACCTGGAAGCAAGATGCATGTCCGTGGTCATGGCACAGGTAGTGTCTCCGTGTGCTCCAGTGTCACTCAGCCCTTCAAGGCCATGGCCTTCTGGACATTTTGAGCTCAGGACATTCTGTCCTGTCCTCTCTGCACAGACAGAAGGTCCCAGGCTGTGCTAAGAGTTCTGCAGGCAGATGCCAAGCCGTGTCCTCATTTCTCCTAGTAGCAGAGAGTTCTTAATTCCTCTGATCATCTGTGATGTGGACTGAATATGTCATTTTGTGCATTTGACTGTTTATCAACAATAAACTTCAGTCTTGGTGTTAAAATTCCCAGCTGAGCTGTCAACTCAAAAACGAATACTGAAAATAAATATCCTATGTGCAACAAATCAGTTATTCTTGGGTCTGGACAATCCTCAATAATTCTAGTTTTGAAGGATTAAGGTTATGGGGTTGGATCAAGTGATTTAATGAAATTGGACACTTAGGAGATGGTACATTTTAATTACCTGTTACTAATTCTAAGCAGGCTGCTTCACAGTAGAAAGGAGATGAGAAAATACCCGCTTGTGACTCCCAAGGTTGGAGCTGGTGTTCAGCAGCCTGGGACAGCTGATGGTTGGGCTGAATCCAGTCACTGCATCCAGAAACACTCCACTGGTGAGCAGCTGGCAGTGGTCAGTGCCCAGTGCAGGGACACAGTGTGGACCAACAGGAGCCACAGTCACCACCTAGAGAGGTCTAAAGGGACCTGAAGCCATGACTGTCACTGTCATCCCCACCCAGTGCAGGTCTAGAGCAGGGCTCGCACGGCTGTGCCAGACCACCCTGGCAGACCTGGGGTCTCCAGCTGCTCACTCCAACACCCAGCAGCCTGATGGGGGCTGGCTTGTCAGTGTCCGAGGTCACACTGAGGGCTGGACAGTGTCAGCAGTGATCTGGCTCCTGACAAGGGCCACTCACATCACACAGGGCTCGGGCAGGGCATTTTAAGGCAGGGTGGTCCTCCACCCACCACAGTGCTGGCTCTTGGTGGTGGTCTCTCTGCCCCAAACCCTCCAGGAGGGACTGTGTTCCTCAACAGAGGAGCAGCAGAGTAGTGCCATGTTCCTAATGCTCCAAGCACATTTATTATAGGAAGCAAGGAAGGTCAGCTCTGGCCCTGCAGACATCTTAAAGCCATTTCCAGTTCTGAACCCCAGAGAGAGTCTCGGTTCAAGCAGGGAGCTGAGCAGAGCAGCCCGTCATTCTGGGAGGGCAGAGCAGGATCTGTAATGGTGTCTGTCAGTCAGCACTGACACTGCAAACTCATTCCCTCCCTGGCTGGATGTTTTTGTGGAGTTGGCAGCACAGCAGAGTCCTGGGCTTTGGGTTTCAGGTACAGCCAGGACTGTACATGCACACGTGGAGGCTGCTGCCCAGCCAGGGATGAAGCACCAGGCATGCGGCCAGCAGTGGGGAACAAGATCACTTCCAAGCCCATTCAGTATGGACAAGCCTACCAGGAGAAATTCAGCAGTCCCAGATCAAATCCTCTAATCCCTGCCTCCCTCTGGCAGTACCACTACCCGTTTGTAATACTTGTTTTCCCTCTCCCGGAACTTATTTTGCCTCTGTTCAGCTGAATGCAGAGATGGGGACTGGCAGGGAAGGTAGTTAGAAATGGGAATTGTATTCTCCAGTGTGATGCGGTACATTTGGAAATACAGCTCGTGCCAGTGCACAGAAGGGTCTTTGGGAAGGAAGCAGTTTGCTGGGATCTGACTCCTGACGGTGTCGTCTGAAACAAGGAGCAGATACCAGCGGGTTCACAAGTTGAGTAGGAGAAAGGGGGAAGAGTATGGGGGACTGGCCTGAGAATGCTACAGCGCCTTGTTAATCGGCAGCTGATCCATCATATTAAATATCCAGCTGTCAGATATTACCTTTCAAGTGAAAATGAATAACTCCCATTAAGGGCGAAATGGGTTTGAAGTCGATTCGAGACAGATTAAAGTACTGTTATGAATGTGTGTTCGGGGAGGAGGAGACGGGGGCTGTGTATAATATACTTGTCCTTACAGTTTTTAAATAATAGATGTCCCACAAATTTATGTACTGAAGGCAGCCAGGGTTCGGGGGAGGAGAAAGGTCAGGGATGTGCTTCTCCCAGTGCCACAACTCGTGGAGTGTTTTGCTGTTGACTTCAGGGCTCATTTGCATTTATCTGTTTGGTTGAATAAAATAGCCTTTTCTCAGCTTACAGTGGGAGTGTTTGGGTCCCCTTGGCTGGGTCCTGCCAAAATTGGGATTTTGGCAGGACCATGTGCTAGGAAGCACCAGATATGCGCACTCCTCTGGAGGCATGGGCTGAGCCAGCCAGAGCCATCCCAGGAGCACCACTGCTGCCAGCACGGGTGCCATCGACTGGGCTGACAGCCACAACCACCAGCCCTCTCCAGGGCAAACACATTTCAGAGTGTCTGTATGTAGAATGTCCTGGGTCAGCCAGGGGTATGAGTTCTACCTTCTCGAGTAAGTCCAGCTGCTCCTGGACATGACACATGGGCCTTCACCATCTGGCCAGGCATTTGTGTGTCCAATGCAGCCACAGGCCCAAAGTCTCCTGCACCTGCAGGTTATAAGCATCACCCAGAAACTGCTGAGGTCTTTCTGCTTCTGGCCACCAGTGACACAGTTCCTTTGCTATGGGAGATTGGCAGGAAGGAACTGGTTTTGGCCAGGTGTGCATTGCAGGACATAGGTCAGTCCTCAGATTCATCCTTCTCCAAGTCCTTAGGGTGTGTGTCAAGCAGTGAATGGAAGCCCTGTCGTCGTCCAGCCTAGGCTTCTTTGGGGTGTCCTGATGTTAATCACTTTCTGTTGCAGCACCAGCCAGCCAGCCAGAGAAGGAGCTGACAGAGCCTCCAGCATCCTCTAAGCGGATATCGTTCCCCAGCAGCTCTGAGTCGCCTCTCTCCTTTAAGTGGTCGAAAACTTCAGAGGAGACCAAATCAGAGCAGGTAAGGCGGAAGAACCCGTCTCTCTGTGCAGGTAATGTGTTTCCAATGTGCCAAAAGCAAAGAATAAAATGGGAGAAAGAGGATGAAAGGTGATAACTGGTGGTAGAAGGCATCAAATTATTGAAGCCTGGCTGTAAGAGAGGAAAGTAGCAGCTGGAAGAGCTGTGTGATTCATTTGTCTGCTCTGCAGATGTACCAGTGTCCATATTGCAAGTACAGCAACACGGACGTGAACCGGCTGCGGGTGCACGCCATGACCCAGCACTCGGTGCAGCCCATGCTCCGCTGCCCTCTCTGCCAGGACATGCTGAACAACAAGATCCACCTGCAGCTGCACCTCACCCACCTGCACAGCGTGTCACCTGACTGTGTCGAGAAACTCATCATGACGGTAAGTGGCTGTGTAGGCAAGCATGGCTGCTGCCATCCCAGCATGTCCACTGCTGTCCTGGCGTGTCCGCTGCCATCCCCACAAAGGTGAGGAGCAGAGAGTTGCTGTGCTGGTCAGCTCCTTCACTTGTCAGAGCTCTGCCATCAAGGTTTGCTGCATCCTGGTATATTGTGTCCCTGTTCGAGTGCTGCGAAGCTCAACTGGGTGATTTCCCTGTGAAATCAGGATAAATACAATTTCCTTGACCTGATGAGGTCAGTGCATGGGATGGCAGCTTGTGCAAAAGCTTCTGAAAGCAGCTGCTGGGATATATTATGTCCCTGTTGTTTCTTTGGTATAATACTTGATGCAAGGTTGTATCTACATTTGAGGACTTGTCATCAAGTATAAATAAGTGTTTATTTTGATTCCTGCCAGTTATTTCTCTTGGTGCTTTTTTTTCTTGCACCATATTTCTGCTTGTTTTCTCCCTTCTTTACTGGTTCTTGGTACTGGAGGTGAATAACACGGCATTTGCTGTAACCCTGATTTTCTTCACCAGCTCTCTCCTGTGACATCTCCTGAGCAAGCACACACAGCATGGCACAGCTATTCTCTTAGAGTTGTCTTGTCTTTCTGTCACTCTTCTCTCTACAACTCCCTGAAAGAAGGTTGGAGCCAGGTGGGGTAGGTCTCTTCTCCCACAGAACAAGTGACAGGGCAAGAGGACTAGCTGCAAGCTGCACCAGGAGAGGTTTAGATTGGATATTAGGGAAAATTTCTTCATGGAAAGGATTGGAAAGCCCTGTCACAAGCTGCCTAAAGAAGCAGTCACCACTATGGATGGAGTCACCATCTTTGGAGGTGTTAAAAAAATCATGTGGATGTGCAATTTGAGGACACAGTTTAACCATGGTGGTGGTGTTGGGTTGATGGCTGGACTTGGAAGACTAAGGGTCTTTTCCAGCTTTAATGATTCTGTGATTCTGTGATTCCTTTTGTGACTCCTTCTCAAAGACAGGGGTCACAGAGTCACAGAATCACGACTAGTCTTGCAAGGGACCACTAGAGCTGCTCAGTCCAACCTCCCTGCTCAAGCAGGGTCCCTTGAGCATGTTGCTCAGAATTGTGTCCAGACAGCATTTGAGTATCTTCAGGAAAGGAGATCCTCTCTGGGCAGCCTGTTCCAGTTCCCACTCCGTAGGTGCCTTTCTGCTCTTATCTTCCTGCTTTGTATTATTGCTGCCTGTCCCCTCAGGGTTTCCCAGGGCTCTGCTCTGCCCTGCCCTGTGCACCTGGGTAATGGAGCTGTCCCATCCCACAGACCATGGCCTCTGTGACCTCTGTCCATTTCATTGGTGCTGCTGAAGTGTATAAATACCTTCTGAGGGTTGAACAGCCCTTGTTCATCTCTTAACTACATTGGTGGCAGGTGTTTTGGCTTTCTAAGAGCAGTGAGCAGAAGCCAAGCCCCTTCCCTAGGCCAGTGGGCATCACCAGTTTGTTTGGGGTAGCTGTCACACTGGTGTGGAGGGGTTTGTTTTGAGCCAGGCAGGGTGCCTGGGCAGGGTATGTGGTCTGGAGCAGGAGTGTTGGGCTGGTCTGTCCTCAGGCATATCTGTGTCCTCCAGGATATGAGAGAATGGGAGGAGCCCCTTGTGACGGAGCTCAGGACACTCTGCAGGGCAGGTCAGGCACAGTCCCTTAGGTGAGCCCACCTGCTGTGCTAGAGTAGGGCTGCAGGGCTCTGCAAGGATCAGCAGAGACTGGCCCAGCCATGATGCTCATCCTCGTGTGTGTTCCTGCTTTTTCCACCCTTCTTCCCTTTGGCACCTAGAGACACATGTGGGAGGGTGGCCTCTCCTCCCCCAGGTCTCACAGCACGGGGTGAAGAAGGTGGGTCTTTCTGTATTCTGTGACAATATTTTGAGACATCAGTATGGCCTGAGCAGAACATGGCAGCATTGGAGGGTCCTGGCTGTGCTCGTTCTCGTGAGGCTCCGTCCGGGCCTGCGGCAGGGCGGGTGCTGGCCAGGGACTCGCAGCCCCGTGACTGAGAGCCAGGTCCCTCTCACCGCAGCGTCTGCGCTCCGCGCTGGAGGAGGCTCCAGTTAATAACACCTTATCAGACGCCGTTCAGGAACCTGCAGTGTCTAATATGTCTGTTGCCATGGTAACGGCCCCTGCTTGCGCTCAGCATCTCCAAGCTGCCTGGTCGTGCTCCCTCCTTTTCATATCAGCGAGCAGCCGGGCTGGCTGTCCCATGGGACCCCCATGGCCTCCCACTGGCCCCAATGCAGGACAGGGGCTGGCGGGGCTGCCTGAGGAACGGAGCACATGCCGTGCCCTAGTGCCCCACAGGGACAGAGCTGGGGCTCACACTGTCCCCCCATCCCCTGCAGTTTCCCTTATGTGGAATGGACATAGCCAAGTTCTCTTTCTGTGGCATCTCAGCCTCCCTGAGCAGGGCCAGGTGCCATCTTTCCCATCACAGCCTCTGCCTGGGCCCGCTGGACTCGCAGGGCCCATAACGAGGGTGAGGTGATTGCAAGACTGATGGGCTGGAGCTGGGAGAGAGGATGGCTTCCCAAGAGCCTCTGGGAGTGGGAGCTCTCCCTCCTCCTGCAGCCAGCCTTATCCTTCTGCACATTTCTGTCTCATCATCTCCGCTGTCAGCTTTCTCTTCCTCAGTTTAGGGCATCTTCCCAGTGTTCCACTCATCTTTCTATCTTTTTCTTTTCTCCCTGGCTCCAGGAGTCATTCCTGCCCATCCCTACCATCTCACTTACCCCTCCTGCTATCTTTACATTTTTACCCTCTTTCCCATTGTCTTTTCTTATTGCTCTCTCCCTTCCGCTGTCACTCAATTTTTCTCTCTCCCTCCTTTTCGCCCCCTCCCTCTCCCCCCTTTCCCTCTCACTCTGTGTCTCATTCTCCATCTCGGATGAAGGTAATGAAAATAATCGGGCTTCATTAATTCTGAGCCCTGTGAGATGATAGCCATTTGGAGCCATGTTTGCCAATTAGATGGTCTAAATTAGAAGTGACCTTGGTATACTGCCATCACTTTGCCTCTCAGAGTCTAATGAAGCTTTTCACTCCAGCACCCTCTCTCTCTCTCTTTGTAATGGAAATTACCTCCTTTGTCTGGTGGGGAACCTTCCCTCCCGTCTGTAATTCCCCTGGTTTCATAGACATCGGGACAGTGATGTATCTCCTCAGACCTCTTCTAGAGGTTTTCTTTTCAGAGCCACATGATTTCAGCGTTTTGGGGTATATTCAGGGGAACCGTCACCTTGTTTGGTGTCCACGGACAGTCAGCACAGGCAGGTGCGGTGTAAGAGGAGCTGGCTGCTCACACTAGCCAGGAGTAATTTTTTGGACATGTCAGCAATATGTGGGTGTTACATTGATGGGTGTTGGGCTCTGAGCCTCCAGCCCTGCACACAAGCAGCTCTGCAGTTGCTTGTTAAAAATCCAGTAGATCCAGTGGTGTCTGGAGCCGTGCGTGTTTCTGCTGGAGGTTGTCACCAGTGAGGAGTGGGCCCACTGGTAGTTCTGCAGAGCGGTGACAGGTTTGTAGGTGTCAGGGTGTGTGGATACTGGTGGGGCAGGGAGGCAGGAGACCTGACCCATCAGCCCTCAGGTGCTCTTCAACAGTCCTTGCTGGGCCACTGTGTCCATAGAAATGGCCACCGACGTGGGGTGCACCTGCCTCTCCATGGATCTCATCACCATAAAGACATTTTATCTGCTGAAGGGATCTGCACTTCACCCAAAAGATGGGGTTTTTGGAAGCAGAGAGGCTTGTCCAGCAACTTTCCATCCTCTAAGGACCTTCTGTGTGGTAACAAGAGGAGAACTTAGAGGGACCTTAGCCGTCGGAGCTGCAGGGGATGATGCTCAGGCTGTGCACAGGGGTGGATCTGGGGTGACAAGACGGAGGTGCCATGCTGCAGTGAGCTTTGCTGGTGACTTGTAGGCCAGGAGATGGTAGCTGCAGCCGCACAGGGGGTAGGGTTTGGTGTTGGACAGAAAAGAACAAGCATGAACAGGAGAAGGGAAGGGAGGAGACAAACCACATTTGTTGAACACACAGCTGAGGGTTGTGTTTCAGTAATGGCTCACGCTGACTGACGTGTTGCTGTTGTAAGACAGTGTTGGAGCCGTTGAAACGGGTAGACAGGAACTGAGGAGGGGGAGGGGTTGCTGAGCTGAGGAGGGATGCCAGGATGACACACCAGGGATGGCCTGTGCAGGTGAGAGGGAGGTGGAGGGCGTTTGACAGCCGCACGCACTGACGCGTGCTCCCGATGCTCCTCGCCCTCCCCGGAGCAGCTCTGCCGTGACATACATCTGTAGTACAAACACTGTGGGGCTCCTGCTGCACCTGCCACACCTGCCAGGGAGCCGTGGCCCACCACACCTTCCTCATCATGCCCCCACTCCCGGTTTGTACGAAAAGCAACCTCAGCATGTGAGGTGAATTCTGCAGGTCCAAAGAAATGAGATGTCCTCGGATGTTTTTGCCGTGTAAAAAGACATACCCTTCAAAAAAGGCAGTCTGGAATTCCGTGTCGGTGCAGAGTGATTTGGGATGTGCAGGCCATTTGCATTCACTGTATCTTTGCCACCTGCTTGGGGCTGGTCCATGGGGATGAAAGGGTGGAGGGTCCTGCCCTGGGTCATGCTGTAGGAAACGGACAGGAGGTTGCCTGGATGGAGCCAGAGGACTAGAGTGGGTCCAGTTGTTGACCAGTGACTTCTTTCCAGTGGTTTGATCCATAGCTGGATAGATTTTCCAGCTATGGGTGCAGCCCATAGCTGCACCACCACAGTTCCCACATCCATACCCAGAATTTCTAGTTCCCTGCACTTTTCTCCAAGCTTTTTTTTCTGTTTGCCTTTGGGAATTTTGTGCCTGTAGCAATTTAATGTACCACAGCCTTTTTTTTTTTTTTTCTTTTTTTTTTTTCCTTTTTTTTTTTCCTTTTTTTTCTTTCCCTGTGGTGGAGGGAGGATGGAAGGAGGGGAAGGAATGGTGGCTGTGGAGATGCAGGTAGATAAAGGTAATTACTTAAACACATATAGGGCAGGACTTACAGGTTTGGAGCCCCAGATTAAGATGCAGAGGAGCATGTGAGGTTGATGATTATATTTCGGGGAGAGTTAATTGACGGAAGGTGAAGGCAGACAAAGAACCGCTGCTTACTGCCTTCTTGAATCCCAATCAGGAATTATGATTAAAGACGCGGCGAGACAACAGAGGCCTGATGAATTGGTGTCTTTTTTTTTTCTTTTTTGCCGTCATTCACACTTGATTGACTTCAACCTTTCAAGTGCAAAAGTCTCTCTTTTCCATTATTATTCATAGCCATCTGAGTTTTTCTAATTAAAGTGTATGAAAACAATTACTGATCCGTCGTACTGAGCGTGGTGGTGGGGACGGCTGCCGTACTGTAACGCCTATGAAAAGCCACAGCTCTATAATGATGTGCAGCTGAGGTGTTAGATAATTTTATTCTTTTTCTACTCTGTTGGGGTTTTTTTTAATTTCTCACGATTTATTTTTCATAATTCCTAAAGATCCTAGGAAAGCAGGCTCTTCCTGCTGCTAGAGCTGAGAGGGACAGTTTCTTCTTGCCTCCCCTTCTCGGCATCCATGCTCATCCCCCTCCTCTGAGCCCAGCTACTGGAAATTACTCTGTGACCTTTCACGTCTACCAACCAACCACCCACAGCCATCAGATGCTTCTGTTCAGAGTAGAAGGTGGAATGAGTTTGGTGCATTCAGCTCCCCTCCTGGGATGTGTCAGCTGCCTTCTCTGCTGCTCCATGGGACCTGGCACTCACTGCCATGCAGTGGCTGGCCCAGGAAGAGGAAGGAGCTCTATGTCCCTCACAGCTCAGGTCACGGCTCTGCAGCCACTTCTGTGCCACCATTTCATCCTGAGATTTTCCATGAGCTTCAGCTTCACCACAGGTGTGCTCCTATGTCCTGCAGTTCACTCAGAGCCTTTGTGGTCCTTGGCTGTGCAGAAAGCCAGGTGTATGGCATGCAGCAGCCACACACATTCTCTCTCTCCTGAAATCCAGGGTTCAGATACCCTCTCCATATCCAGCAGAAGGATGGAGAGGCTTGTTTTGTGTTACACCTGAATGGGAGTGTTAAGTTGTGCCTCACCTTCCCAGCAGTGGGAGGCTGGGAGCAGGAGCACCACGGGCATCGCCAGGAGCAGCTGGTGGAAGGGCAATGCTCCCTGGGTGTCAGCAGGGTGGCGTGGGCAGCTGCTCAAGGCTGTGGAGGACTCTTCCCTTGCCACAGGCATCAACCAGCACTGGAAGCCCTGTGCTGGAAAACACAGGGATGGTGACAGTGACATGGGTCTATCTGTCCCGTGCTGTGAGGCAACATTCCAGCAGTGTGAGACATTGTCTCCAGACATTCAAAAGGACATTCACTGTCCTGCATCTGATGCCAGCCATGTGCAGGCTGCTGGTGAGATGGTTTGTGACCAGGTATATCCAAATAAACAGTTTTCAGAACAGGATGAGTGTGCACATTTGGCTCTTCCAAAGAGCCTCTCCAGCTGAGCCATGCAAATTCTCCAGCTCTGTAGAGGCAGTGGTGTCTCAGCTCTGCACTGGTTTTGATGCTGCAGGATCTAGCCAAATACTTGAAGAGGAGCAAAGGGAATGCATCAGTCACAGCAAGGAAAGGGTTACCAAAAGCTTTTTATTTCACAATTTGCTTTCTCTTTAGTCCTTTCTTATTCATCCTTTCCTTTGTCACCTCTCTCCTTATTTGTACTTTTCTTTCCATGCCCCTCCTTTCCCTGCATCGATACACTTTGAAAACAGTGCTGCAATGCTCCCTGGTTCAAGATTACAGTGTACTTTACTAGGTATGATTTAATTAGGGGCCTTATTATGTTTTCAGCAGCTTAAGGTGGGCCTTTCAACTTATCTACCTAATTGGTTGCACAAGAAGTTTCACAGCCCATGACAAAACATTGTCAGTGATCAAAGTCTGAATTCCACATAAAGGAAAAATATTAATAATAAGATTATTCTTCAAGTGTGCACTGCTAATTATGTCCAGAATGTAACTGTAGAAACACTTTTGACTGATTTGAGCTTTGTCTAATAAATACGAAGTCTTCAGTGAGCTGTGAAAAATGACGCCTCTGACTTCACAATACTGATGTCTAGTTTTGCAACTGGGGATGTTTAAAATATTTTCCTGTGCTTTTCCTCTCCCTATGTCCTTTCCCTGTGTCTCTAGGTGACAACCCCTGAGGTGATGATGCCCAGCAGCATGTTCCTCCCGGCAGCTGCTCCCGAGAAGGATGGGAACTCAGGCACAGAGGAGCGGGAGGGGAAACAGTCTGGTGAGTGCAGGTCAATGAGATCCACAGTCCCACCACTCCCCCAGCTCCATCACCTGGTCAGGGACCAGTTTCATTCCTGTTAATCCTCTCTTTGATAGGACCCAGACTCAAATATTATGTTCAGTTTGATGAGCCTTCTTTTTTAAAAGTAGGCAGGACATCAAAAAGGAACAGTGAAGACAGAGGTGGCTGAATGGCTTTTGCTTGAAAGGGAGAATTGAAGGTGATAAATGCACTAAGGGATGTGTGTGTGAATAATTTCCAGGTATCCAAAGTGGGCAAGGAAGTAAATTGTGTAGGTTTACGCAATGGGCCATGATGAGGTTAATGGGCTGGTATTGAAACAAATGAATGAAGATAGAGGAGAAATGTTAGAAATACTTGTCGTGTTGGAGATTAAAAACCACAGAGTATTCAGGACTGAAAGGGAGTGCTGATCTACCGTGGTTTGCTGGTGTAATTTTTGGGTTTGCTCTATATCTGTTTTCACAGAGATCTCTGAGGATGTGGGGAAGACCCTTTTGTCATCGGACAGTGCAGAGCACAGCGGGGACGCCAAGCCCACTCCAGCTGATCCGAGTGCTGCCCGGGAGGACTCTGGGTTCCTGTGCTGGAAGAAGGGCTGCAGCCAGGTGTTCAAGAGCTCAGCAGCCCTGCAGACACACTTCAACGACATCCACGCCAAGCGGCCTCAGCTGCCAGTCTCTGACCGCCACGTCTACAAGTACCGCTGCAACCAGTGCAGCCTGGCCTTCAAAACCATTGAGAAGCTGCAGCTCCATTCCCAGTACCATGTCATCCGGGCAGCCACCATGTGCTGCCTCTGCCAGCGCAGCTTCCGAACCTTCCAGGCCCTGAAGAAGCACCTGGAAACCAGCCACCTGGAGCTGAGCGAGGCTGACATTCAGCAGCTGTACGGTGGTCTCCTGGTCAATGGGGACCTCCTTGCTATGGGTGACCCCTCACTTGCCGAGGACCACACAATAATAGTCGAGGAAGATAAGGAAGAGGAGAGCGACCTGGAAGATAAGCAGAGCCCAACAGGCAGCGATTCAGGGTCAGTGCAAGAGGACTCTGGCTCAGAACCAAAAAGGGCCTTACCCTTCAGGAAGGGCCCTAACTTCACTATGGAGAAATTTCTAGATCCATCTCGCCCGTACAAGTGCACAGTCTGCAAGGAGTCCTTCACTCAGAAGAACATTCTCCTGGTACATTACAATTCCGTTTCTCATCTGCATAAACTGAAACGAGCCCTCCAAGAGTCTGCTACTGGGCAACCTGAGCCTACCAGCAGCCCAGACAACAAACCTTTCAAGTGTAACACCTGCAACGTGGCCTACAGCCAGAGCTCGACTCTGGAGATCCACATGAGGTCTGTCCTGCACCAGACCAAGGCTCGCGCGGCCAAGCTGGAGGCGGCCGGCGGCAGCAGCAACGGAGCTGGCAACAGCAGCAGCAGCAGCAGCCTCTCCCTGGGCTCGTCCACACCAAGCCCCGTGAGTGCCAGCAACAGCAATGCTTTTGCAACCACCAGCACGAGCACTTCAGGCACTACTCCCATTCCCAGCCTACTCAACCAGGTCTCCAGTGACAGTGTGGGAATTCCTCCCTTGGGTAACGCTGTAAGCACTAACATCTCCTCCCCTGCAGAGCCCAAAGAGGTGAACCGCAAGAAGCTGGCAGACATGATTGCATCCAGGCAGCAGCAGCAGCAGCAGCAACAGCAGCAGCAGCAGCAGCAACAAGCTCAAACCTTGGCACAGGCACAGGTCCAGGCCCACCTGCAGCAGGAGCTGCAGCAGCAAGCTGCTCTCCTGCAGTCCCAGCTCTTCAACCCAGCACTTTTGCCGCACTTTCCGATGACCACTGAGACCCTTCTGCAGCTGCAGCAGCAGCAGCATCTTCTGTTCCCATTCTACATCCCCAGTGCTGAGTTCCAGCTCAATCCAGAAGTCAGCTTGCCTGTCACCAGTGGTGCACTGACATTGACTGGGACAGGTCCAAGTTTGCTGGAAGACCTGAAGGCACAAGTTCAGCTCCCTCAGCAGAGCCACGCACAGCTCTTGCAGCAGCAGCAAGGTCAGCTGTCCTTGTCACAACCCCACTCCGTCCTATTACAGCAGAGCCAGCACCCAGAGAAGAAGAATAAATCTGTAGTGAAGGAGAAAGATAAAGAAACCCCACGGGAAAGGGAAAGTGCAGAGAGGGGAGACAATAACGTAACACTGAAGGAGTCTCTTCCTGATAACTTAAAGCCCAAAGAGAAGAAGGACTTTGTGCCAGGCAGCAGTTCAGAGGCCTCCGTACTGCCTCCACGGATTGCTTCTGACGCAAGGGGCAACGCCACCAAAGCCTTGCTGGAAAACTTTGGCTTTGAGCTCGTCATTCAGTACAATGAGAACAAGCAAAAGGGGCAGAAGAAAAATGGGAAGACAGAGCAAGGTGAGAACTTGGAAAAGCTGGAGTGCGACACATGCGGCAAGTTCTTCTCAAACGTCCTCATCCTGAAGAGCCACCAAGAGCACGTTCATCAACATTACTTCCCCTTTAAGCAGTTAGAGAGATTTGCCAAACAGTACAGAGAGCNTTCTGCCCCACCAATCACCTCTCCCACTATTGCACCAGCCCAGCCATCTGTGCCGCTCACCCAGCTCTCCATGCCTATGGAGCTCCCCATCTTCTCACCACTCATGATGCAAACCATGCCCCTGCAGACGTTACCAGCACAGCTGCCGCCTCAGCTGGGCCCCGTAGACCCCCTGCCCGCCGACTTGGCCCAGTTGTACCAGCATCAGCTCAACCCCAGCCTTCTCCAGCAGCAGCAGAACAAGAGGCCACGCACACGCATCACCGATGACCAGCTCAGAGTCCTTCGGCAGTATTTTGACATTAACAATTCCCCGAGTGAGGAGCAGATCAAAGAGATGGCAGACAAATCTGGATTGCCCCAGAAAGTGATCAAGCACTGGTTCAGAAACACCCTGTTCAAGGAGCGCCAACGCAACAAGGACTCCCCATACAACTTCAGCAATCCTCCCATTACCAGTCTGGAAGAGCTGAAGATAGATTCACGGCCTCCTTCTCCAGAGCCTCAAAAGCAGGAATACTGGGGAAGCAAGCGGTCCTCTCGGACACGCTTTACTGACTACCAGCTCAGAGTCCTGCAGGATTTCTTTGATGCCAATGCTTACCCAAAGGATGATGAATTTGAGCAGCTTTCTAACTTGCTGAACCTCCCAACACGTGTTATAGTGGTGTGGTTTCAGAATGCCCGTCAGAAAGCTAGGAAAAACTATGAGAATCAGGGAGAAGGCAAAGACGGGGAGCGACGGGAGCTCACAAATGACAGGTACATTAGAACAAGCAACTTGAACTACCAGTGCAAAAAGTGCAGTCTGGTCTTTCAGCGCATTTTTGATCTCATTAAACACCAGAAAAAGCTTTGTTACAAAGATGAGGATGAGGATGGACAGGATGATAGCCAGAACGAAGACTCTATGGACGCAATAGAGCTCTTGACCCCAACCAGTTCCTCCTGCAGCACCCCAATGCCCTCACAAGCTTACAGCACACCTACATCTTCAGCCAATGCGACCTCCTCAGCTCTTCTGCAGCTCACGGCAGAGGCAGACGATTCCTCCACCTTTAGTTCTAAAGTAGAAGCTACAGATGAGAAACCAAAGCAGTCTGAACCTCCAAGTACACAGCAAAACCAAACTCAAGAGAAGCAAGTGCAACCAAAGCAAGAGCCTCAGCAGCAACAGGACCAAGGAGAACAAAAGACAAGTTCAGCACACCAAAAGATTTCACAGTTATCCTCCCCCTCTTCGCTGCAACAGCCACCTCCTCCTCAGCCCCCTCAATGCTCCTTGTCACAGTCAAGTCCAAGTCCATCTCAGCTCTCACACCTCTCCCTCAAACCCATTCACACGTCCACCCCTCAGCAGCTGGCAAACCTACCTCCTCAGCTAATCCCATACCAGTGTGACCAGTGTAAACTGGCATTTCCTTCCTTTGAGCATTGGCAAGAGCATCAGCAGCTCCATTTCCTGAGTGCACAGAACCAGTTTATCCACCCCCCATTCCTGGACAGAACACTGGATATGCCATTCATGCTTTTTGATCCCAGTAATCCACTACTGGCAAGCCAGCTGCTGTCTGGAACGTTACCACAGATTCCAGCAAGCTCAGCCACCTCACCGTCGACTCCAACATCCACCATGAACACGCTGAAGAGAAAGCTGGAGGAAAAGGCCAGTGCAAGCCCTGGAGAGAATGACAGTGGGACAGGGGGAGAAGAACCCCAGAGGGATAAGCGTCTAAGGACGACCATTACCCCTGAGCAGCTGGAAATCCTGTACCAGAAATACTTGCTCGACTCCAACCCCACACGGAAGATGCTGGATCACATTGCACATGAAGTGGGCTTGAAGAAGCGCGTGGTACAGGTTTGGTTCCAGAACACCCGTGCACGAGAGAGGAAGGGGCAGTTCAGAGCTGTGGGGCCTGCCCAAGCCCACAGACGGTGTCCCTTCTGCCGAGCTCTCTTCAAAGCAAAGACAGCTCTGGAAGCTCATATCCGATCCCGTCACTGGCACGAGGCCAAGCGAGCTGGGTACAACCTGACGCTGTCTGCAATGCTTCTAGACTGCGACGGGGGGCTCCAGATGAAAGGAGACATCTTTGATGGAGCCAGCTTTTCCCACATGCCGCCAACTGGCAGCGACGGACAGAGCGTTCCCCTCTCCCCGGTGAACAAGAGTATGGAACTGTCACCTAGAACCCTGCTGAGTCCATCCTCCATTAAGGTGGAAGGCGTTGAAGACTTTGAGAGTCCCTCCATGTCCTCAGTCAATCTGAACTTTGACCAGACAAAGCTGGACAACGATGACTGCTCTTCCGTCAATACCGCAATCACAGACACTACCACAGGAGACGAAGGGAACGCAGACAACGATAGTGCAACAGGGATTGCGACCGAAACCAAATCCACATCAGGACCCAGCGAAGGTCTGACTAAAGCAGCCATGATAGCAATGTCTGAATATGAAGATCGTCTGTCTTCTGGCCTGGTCAGCCCAGCTCCTAGCTTCTACAGCAAAGAGTACGACAATGAAGGTACCGTGGACTACAGTGAAACCTCCAGCCTTGCAGACCCCTGCTCGCCCAGCCCTGGTGCAAGTGGTTCAGCCAGCAAGTCTGGCGAAAGCGGGGACCGGCCCGGGCAGAAACGCTTTCGCACTCAGATGACTAATCTCCAGCTCAAGGTGCTTAAGTCATGCTTTAATGACTACAGGACACCGACCATGCTGGAGTGTGAGGTCCTGGGCAATGACATTGGACTGCCAAAGAGAGTTGTTCAGGTCTGGTTCCAGAATGCGAGGGCAAAAGAGAAGAAGTCAAAACTCAGCATGGCCAAGCATTTTGGTATAAACCAAACAAGTTATGAGGGACCCAAAACAGAGTGCACTTTGTGTGGCATCAAGTACAGCGCTCGGCTGTCTGTACGTGACCATATCTTCTCTCAACAGCATATCTCCAAAGTTAAAGAAACCATTGGAAGTCAGTTGGATAAGGAAAAGGAGTATTTTGACCCAGCTACTGTGCGTCAGTTGATGGCTCAGCAGGAGCTGGACCGAATCAAAAAAGCCAACGAGGTTCTTGGTCTGGCAGCTCAACAGCAGGGCATGTTTGACAACACGCCCCTGCAAGCTCTGAACCTTCCTGCTGCGTACCCAGCACTACAGGGCATCCCTCCAGTCTTGCTCCCAGGCCTCAACAGCCCATCCTTACCTGGCTTCACTCCATCCAACACAGGTGGGTAAGGGTGTTACCCTGCTTAGGCACACCTTCACTTGGCGCATACCTAGCACAAGCAGTTGTTCCCTCGGGAATGACTGATAACAGGATTCTTGGCCCATTAGTTCAGCATGTTGACTTCACAGAAAAAAAGCAGTAGGTATTTTATCTAATTCCTGAACTCATGAAGTTTTATAGCAAAGTTTGAACTAGAGCAACATCTAGACATGCTGCATATCCCTGTGCAGAAATCCTGGAGCTCCTTCAAGGAAGTGGAATATGGAAGATCTGTCCAATGGAACAGAAGGACTAATGTGCTGAATACACTGTTCATTATTCCTTTTCTTTTGACATTCAGTTTATGTGGTGCCATCACAAGCTTTCAAAAATCCAAACTGTTTCTAGGGAAAGGTGTGTTGTGCATGGTAGCACTGGTGACAGATGCCCAGAGCATCTTTATGTGTCCCTGAGGTGACCTCTGGGACAAATCCCGATGCAGCTGAGGATCAGTTTTGGGTAATGGCTGGGTTGCACCTGAAATGACCTGAAAGCATGTCCTCAACAAAAAATGGTGTAGTTGTGGGACAAATCTAGTTTGTATTTTAATAAGATTTTTCTTAACAATGCTACATACAAATGAAATTTGTCATAATCCTTTGGGTGGCCTAATCTCAGATACTGGACTTCATCTTTTGAGATTGCTCCTTTCCTTTGTACCTTGTGGATAGGTGGAAAGTCTAAGCCATGTAGCAAACACTGGCAGTGGAAGGTGCAGCTCAGTGACCAGCAGTGACCTAAAAAACGTGACCCAAAGGCCTTGTTTCATTATGTGTCTGAAGGGCCCCTGCACATGCAGGGGGTTTTCGATGTCACCCTTCTCACCACAGATCTTGTTTCAGAGCACTGGGCCAGAAGCATCTCTTTGGCAAATCATATCGTCACCTTGTCACAGGTTGCTCTGCACTGTTTGCTTAGTGCCCCAAGCTTATAACAAAAACTAAAATTACTTTCTTGCACTTCAGCAAAGTCCACTTTGCTTTTATTTTTCTCCAAAGCCCAGGATGTGTCCTGGGGAGATGGGACTGCATCTGATGAATCTTAAATGCTGTCAGTGACTGCCTAGACAGGACTGAACTGTTTAGAAAGTCAAACAGTCTGTTTGTGGCCTTTAGATAAAGCTCCAAAGGTCAGGCCACAGCAGCCCCGGGCCTGTCAGAGCAGATAAGGCCATGCATCCAGGAACGCTGTGAATTACCTCCTGCTCCTTCACTTGAACCTCTCAGGGATGTTCAGCTGGGAAACATCCATTTCAGTGGTGTCCACATACAGCATGCCCTTATCCAAGATCTCCAGGGCCACTGCGTGGAGCCTCACTCCATACCTGTTCTGTCGTCACACATCATTCTCGTCCCAGCACCCCATCAGGAGCAGACACAAGTTTCAGAAGGGTTTCCCAGCTGCAGCCATCCTCCTTGCGGCCCTCCTGTGGCTCCTTGGCAGTACAACCTAAAATAAAAGTCACCATGCCTCCAGGGCTGGTCCCAGGCTCTGCCACTGTTCCTGCCCAGGCTGTTCTCTGAGCAGCCCCTGCTGCAGTGGTGGCACTCAGGTTTGTTATGGACTGGTTGTGTTTTGCTTGTGGGCTTTACAGCAGGTTCCTGCTCAGGAGCGGGGAAATGTACAGAGCTGTGCCAGCAAGACATTGGAGCTTTATCTTGGGGGTTTTTTTCCCAAATGGCATCACAAGAGTTGCCAAGCAAAACGTTCTTCTTCAGGAGCATATTTCCCAGCTGCAGCAGCCATGACTAATGGAGATGACTCCAGGAGCCACACTCCTCTCACCCCCAGCCACTGTGAGAGCAGAAATTGGCACCAGGGACAGTGTTGTTAGTGGCTATTCTTGCTGTTGGGAAGAAGGACACATTCCACTATTAATCTATCTCCTTAATGAGGAAGCATCACTACACTTTTAATTCCACCCAAAACACAATGCTTATGCCCAGGGGAGATGTCTGAACACCATATAAACTCTGGAATTGCTCAGAAGCTGAGCATCCAGAGCCCCTGACATTAGAGGGAAGGACAGGAGGGAAGGCAGGCAGGAGGGAAGGAGAGGAAGGAAGGAAGGAAGGAAGGAAGGAAGGAAGGAAGGAAGGAAGGAAGGAAGGAAGGAAGGAAGGAAGGAAGGAAGGGGTTGCTTCAAAGGTTTGTGGATTCATGAACATCAGCCTAATAAGGACAAAATAAATTAGGTTTAGCCTGTTCAGTCTTCAGTTGCCATGACCAGGGCTTCCCAGTCTGTGAAGATTTCTACAAGATGAGCAGTGCTGAGTGTTGTCACTCTTTGGCATAGCACCATCCTGCTACTGGAGTCCTTTGGCCCAAGGACCTGTTAGAGCAGATGCTGACACAAGTGTTAATAATTTGGGAATTTCAGAGGAGTCAGGAGAGCATCAGCTGTGCTGGGCACCCTGGGTGCTGGCGGGTGTCCCCATCACCCATCACGCAGTCAGTGCCACTGGGCAGTGTGGCCAAGGCAGCTGCAGGCAGTGGGGCTGAGGGGCTATGTCCCACCCTGCGGGGCCTGGGGAGTGGGACGGGAGCCGTTTTCCAGAGGGAGCAGCAGCAGGGATGGGCTCTCTGACCTGTGCTGCGGCAGCGCATCAGCTCAGGCCAGTGGCTGCCCTCATACAGAGGAGATGGAGGCTCTGGGTTGTGGGGTGGACTGGGGTCACCCTCCTCACACTTTCTGCCTGCCCAGCACGAAGTGACTTTTCACCTCTCTCTCTCCCTCTTGCAGCTTTAACTTCTCCCAAACCCAACCTGATGGGCCTGCCCAGCACAAGCGTCCCTTCACCCGGCCTCCCCACCTCTGGATTACCAAATAAACAGCCCCCGGCCGCGCTGAGCTCACCTACCCCAGCACAAGCCACGGCGGCCGTGGCCCCGCAGCAGCCGCCAGCTACGACCCCGCAGCCGCAGCAGCCACCCCCCACACAGCGCAAGGAGAAGGAGAACGAGAAGGCAAAAGAGAAGGAGAAGGCACCCAAGGGGAAGGGGGACACCCTGCCAGGGCCCAAGAAGGAAAAGGGGGAGGCACCGGCAGGCACCCTCGCGGCCCCGCTGCCCACCATGGAGTACGCGGTGGAGCCTGCCCAGCTCCAGGCGCTGCAGGCCGCCCTCAATTCGGACCCCACCACCTTGCTGACGAGCCAGTTCCTTCCTTACTTCGTCCCCGGCTTTTCCCCCTACTATGCCCCACAGATCCCTGGCGCCCTGCAGAGCGGGTACCTGCAGCCCATGTATGGGATGGAGGGGCTGTTCCCCTACAGCCCTGCACTGTCACAGGCACTGCTGGGGCTGTCTCCTGGCTCACTGCTGCAGCAGTACCAGCAATACCAGCAGAGTCTGCAGGAGGCATTGCAGCAGCAGCAGCGACAGCAGCAGCAGCAGCAACAGCAGCAGCAGCAGCAGCAGCAGAAACCGCAGCAGCCCAAAGGAAGCCAACCCCCCGTCCCCACGGGGGCTGCCACCCCGGACAAAGACCCTGCCAAAGAACCCCCCAAGCAAGAAGAGCAGAAGAACGCACCCCGCGAGGTGTCCCCCCTCCTGCCCAAACCCCAAGAAGAGCCTGAAGCGGAAGGCAAGGGCGCGGACTCGCTCTGCGACCCTTTCATTGTCCCAAAGGTGCAGTACAAGCTGGTCTGCCGCAAGTGCCAGGCGTGCTTCGGCGACCAGGAGGCGGCCAGCGACCACCTGAAGTCCCTCTGCTTCTTCGGCCAGTCTGTGGCGAACCTGCATGAGATGGTGCTTCACGTGCCCACGGGCAGCGGCCAGGGCAGCGGCTCGTACCAGTGCGTGGCGTGCGAGAGCACGGTGTGTGGGGACGAAGCCCTCAGTCAGCATCTCGAGTCAGCCCCGCACAAACATCGAACAATCACAAGAGCAGCAAGAAACGCCAAAGAGCACCCCAGTCTATTACCTCACTCTGCCTGCCCCCCCGACCCCAGCACCGCATCTACCTCGCAGTCGGCCGCTCACTNCCGCCGCCCTTCCCTCCTCTCTCCTCATCTTCAACGGTTACCTCAAGTTCATGCAGCACCTCAGGGGTTCAGCCCTCGATGCCAACAGACGACTATTCGGAGGAGTCTGACACGGATCTTAGCCAAAAGTCAGATGGACCGGCGAGCCCGGCGGAGGGGCCCCAGGACCCCGGCTGCCCTAAGGACAGTGGTCTAGCTAGCATAGGAATGGACACCTTCAGATTGTAAGCTTTGAAGATGAACAATGAAAATGAATTTAAATAAAAAAAGTTAATAACAAACCAATTTCAAAAACAGACTAACTGCAATTCCAAAGCTTCTAACCAAAAAAAAAAAAAAAAGAAAAAAGAAAAAAAGAAAAAGCGTGGGTTGTTTTCCCATATAACGATGCCGGTGGGTTTTACATTTCTTTTTTCCTTTCCTTTTAATAAAATAAAACTTTAAAAAAAAGAAAAAAAAATCTGTTACATTTGTCCTCTGGAAGGTACTGTTGGTCTGGGAGACGAAGGCCGTGCTGCCTCCTCGCACCTGCGGAGCTCGCACCCCTGTACATTGCCCCGTCTGATCCCCCGTTGATAGCACAGCAGAGCCCGGCAGCGCTGTATGGGAAAGCAGCCCACCTGGACACAGTTTTAAATTTCTTGCTATCTTAGCATTCAGATACCAATGGCTTGCTAAAAGAAAAAAGAAATGTAATGTCTTTTTATTCTCAGGTCAATCGCTCACACTTTGTTCTGTTTTCAGAATCATTGTTTTTTATA
>VXAX01003287.1:140324-183033 GCA_013399835.1 Leptocoma aspasia | reverse complement strand
TCCAGAAAAGGATTTTTTTTGTTGTTGTTTTTTGGTTTGGGGTGGGGGGGGGGGGGTGTTAATTTAAAATGGGCAGAAAGTATTCAAGAGAAAAACAATGTGAACTGCTTTAGCTTTTCGGGGATTTTAAGGGTAGGTTTTCTGCTGAAGCCAATTCCAAGGGGAAAAGTTAAGCACTCCCACTTTTCAGAAAAAAAAAAAACCACACAAAGAGTGTTGAGGACTTGGAGCTTAAAAAAATAAGTTTTAAAACAACTGACTTTCTGTATTTATGATAGATATGACCATTTTTGGTGTTGAGTAGATTGTTGCATTGGAAATGAACTGAAGCAGTATGGTAGATTTAAAAGAAAAAACCCTTTTGTGTACATTTAGCTTTTGTATGGTCCAGCTGACGGCTTCTCATTTGATGTTGTCTTGTTCATTCCTAGACAGATAGATTGCGATCCATCGACTCGCCTGAGCTTTTCTCCCCTTTGTACCTTTATCCCCGTCCCCATCCTGTAATCTTCCACTTATGGTTGCTACCTTCATTTCTTAGAGGGTGGTTGCATAATTATTTTATAAAAACTAAAGAAAGAAGTTCAAAGGGTTTGGGGGTCAGTAGGATCCCTTGCAGAATATTTTTTGTTGGGGGTTTGAAACTTTTTAAGGCATATACATGCGATTTACCTATGTCTGTTAACCCTTGTCCACTTATTTTATTCTTATTTTCCGTTTCTCTCTTTTTCTTCTCTTTTTCTTCCCCTATTCCTTTACTCATTTTGTAAATGCTTCAAAGACTCTGTTCCTGACCTCTGAGCATCGGTTCTGTTTGTGTAATTAGGCTGCACTCTGTTCCTTCTTTTGAAAAAAAAAAAAAGGTTTTGTTACATTTTTTTCTCTAAAGAAAATTCATGCTTTAAATAAAATCCAAAGACATACCCTTCACCACTGGTGCAGAATGAGCAAAAAGGATTCTTTTTACTTGAGAATTTGTTTCTGATTTAAACAAACAAGTCTAAGTTTAAATAAAGAATAAAAAAACGTACCCAGGTTGTTATCTGTGCTTCTTCTGCAAGCAGAGAGACAACTCTTAGTGAGCACCCAGTGCACCCCAGGCAGGTTTCTCTTTCCAAGATCTCTCCGTGGCAGCACCGGGTGCCAGGCTCAGGGAGGCCTGGAGCCCCCCGGCCCCCCCAGCCCACACGCACCTCAACTGGCCCAGACTTTGAAAGGAAAACTTTATGCTGCTAAAATGTAGATTTTGGAGACGTAGATACTTTGCTGTTCCCTTCCATAACCAAATGCCAACAGAAACAACCTCTTTCCACCATGTTTCCTCTGCCCAAAAGCACGAGAGCCTTCTGCCCACCATCATCATCCTCCTCCTGCTTCAAAAGGGAACTTGGAAGACTGTGAACGCAGGTTCCTACCGCCACCTCCGGCTGCTCCTCCCCGGGCCGAAGCCACTCGCCACCTCCGTGAGAGACTGCAGCATCTGAGAGACCAGTGCGGGTTCGGTTTCTAGCGGGACACTTATATTTTTATGGAGTTTTGGTTTTAGTTTGATGAAAGACTAGATCCTGAACTGTTGTACATATTTCTGACTAGGCTAATGCACAGTGCAAATTCCTTTTTTAATTGTTTTTTAAGTAGTTGATACTAAAGCGCGAACCACCGGATGTTCCTCCCGGGACCCAGCTGTAGCATAAGGTGTCAAAAACAGAACCACGTACCCATGGAGCGTTTGCTGTTTTAACAAACTGTTTTCTTTAACAGAAGTTCTTGTATTTCTCCCTGTGTTTGAGATGAACATTTTTTAAATTCTAGAGTTGTACAGTTTTTTTTCTCCATTATTTTATCTTGTTTGTAATTCTATGAAATATATATATATATATATTTTTTGCCATTTAACTGTTGTATGTTACTCTGTCTGTATCATATACAAATTTGTTTTGTTTTGTTTTGTTTTGGATTCTCTCTGTGATGCCAGTTCCCAGTTTAACACAAGCTTTATCTGTCCAATTCTGCAAGGTCTCTTTTGGAAATCCTTTTCTTATGTCTTGTTTTGTTTCATTTTTTTAATTATATTGCTTGGTCATAGTGCAATTTCTCTCTCCTCCTTCCCCCTCCTCCTTCCCACCCACTAAAAGGTTTTATAAATTCATTTCCTTGTATTTTTTCTAAATGTTTCTAGAGACTCTTTCAGTGCGAGGTTGCCTCCTCCTCCTCTTGCAGTCGGGCTGTGCGGGGCGGTGCGGGGACCCGCAGCGCCAGCCTCGCGCACCCCCAGCCCACGCGTGGCCTTTCCAGCAAGCGGCAGAGCAGGGCCAGGCTGGGCACGAAGAAAACACTTCAAACTTAGCATTAAGCGGGTTTCTGTTTTATTTTTAATAAAAAGCTTTTTTAAGTGGTGAAGATGGCCAAAGTTTCATACAATTGAGAATAAAGAGAAGCGTCAGGGGTGTGCGGGGCCACCTGGGGCTGGTGCGGGACAAGGTGGGTGGACACAGCCAGCACACTCACCAAAATATATTTTGCTTTAAAAAAAAATAAAAGCTTTTAAATAGAAGCAGAAGTTGGGTTGGTTGGTTGGTTGGTTGGTTGGTTGGTTGGTCGGTTGGTTGGTTGGTCAGTCGGTCGGTCGCTTGATTGTTGGTTGGTCGGTTGGTTGGCACTGATACTGCCCACTGTGAAACAAAACTTTGACTATTTTTTGTTTTTATTTGGGGGGGGGCGAGTTTCGGTAGAACAGAAAGCATAAATGAAGTGAAGAGGGTTATGAACAGCCTTTGCAATGTACAAAAACTAGAGCAAGTGAAACCAAAAATGATGTTCTTGGTGTTTTTCTATACTGTAGTCTTGTTAGCTTTTTTGTTACTGTAACAATGCTGATCTCGAACTGTACCAAAATACATGAGACTGACAGAAACAAACCACATGGAACTTTCAAAACTTTAAAAAACTTGTCACAAAAGACTTTGTTGTCATAGTTGAGTTGACTGTAGATGGTAATTGAATATACTCCTTTGGAACTATTTCATCACGTATGTTTCCTGCTCATTGTGATACATTAAAAAAAAATGAGCAAAAGCTCTAGTCTCAATGTCCCGCGTGTGCGGTGCTGGGTCCGTGTTGGGTGGGTGTGTGCCACGTGGCGTGGTGTGGCGTGGCATGGCATGGCTCAGCAGGGCACACGTGACGCAGGTGGGCAGTGCCCGCACACGCGTGTCCCCATGCACCGCTGGCGTGCCCACGCCAGCACACGCACGCCCCGTCCCTCCCATCAGGGCCGCAGTGCCGGGGCTGGTGGTGTGAATTCCTGTTCCAGTGGAAGCAAGGAGCCAAGCAGCGCCATCCGTACTGCAGCTTTGGGATGCTTCGTGTGTGAAAAGGACATTACAAGTGCATTTAATTTTATGAAATGACTGCAAAAGGATCTTGGGCATGATTCTGTAGTGAATGGTTCAAGGGAAAGTGCAGTGCCTTGATGGTCCATCCTGAAACCCGTGAACTAAAAAAATCACATCTGTTTCTGCTGATAAATCGAAAGAAGATGCAGGTAAGTCGGTAAGTGGCAACTCGTTGCACTCCCTCTGCAGCAGGGAGGGAACCCAGAGGAATTGCTGAGTGTTCAGTACGCAATTCTCTTGCCAAAAATTGCCCCTTGCAGCAGAAAAGGCTTGAAATCCACTAACAAGGACCATATCCAAAAGAGTCACAGGGGCCACAGCTCATGTCTAATTTATAACTACAGTGATAAATAATTTACACCCACCACTGCAGGTGGGACAAGCATCTGCCAGTATGGGTGTCCTTGGTGCAGTTGCCAGGACAGCGAGGGGCTTCCTCCCCCTCCACGGGAGGAGGGCTGAGCTCCGTGGTCTCCAGCGGAGCAGAGGGCACAGGGAGGAAATCTGGCAGCTCCCAGGGGTGTGGAACATTCCTTGGTTAACATTCATACTGACTGACCTGGGCTCCACAGGCCCTGAATTACAAAGTAAAGTGTGTCAGAATCACCAAGGTCCCCATGATTCCGGATGCTGTGGCAGATCTGCCCCAGCCCCTGCCCCACGGGCACCCAGCGTGGCAAGGCCAAGTGCAGCTGGACACACTGCAGCTCAGGACTGTTAAAACTCACTTCTGGCCAGGCTGCCTGGTCCTGTCCCTGGCTTGGGCACTGTTCCTCTGGCATGAGCCGAAACAGACGGGGATCTGGATTGTCTCTCAGCTTGCTGGGGTTTCATTAATAGGAAAACTCCATCCTGCCTTTTTAACAGGCAGACAGGACTGCAGCAGTGACAGGGTCGCCAATGTGACCCTCCTGCTGCTGGTGTTTGCACTGCGCTGCATTAACATCTCTCCTGTTCTTAGACCAGCCGTTTTGTAAGTTTATTATATAATGTTGCTATTTATTCTTGGGTTGAATTGCACTGTAAAACAGCCACGCTTGAGGAAGTGCCTCGTTATGTTCAGGAAGGTGTAAATGGCCTCGAGTAGCTGCACAAGCTGCAGACTAAAAACCTCTGCGCAGCGTCCTGCACAGAGCAGCCCGTCCATGGGAATTGTGCAAACCTCTGACAGGAATAAAAAGGTTTTTCCATGCTGTGATTCTGGTAAGAGAAGGCTGGGAGTGATTTTTAATGACCTTTCATTGCCATCATCTCAAACAGATTCAGCTCTCACTAGTGCAGTCTTACAGGCCAAAAAATGCATATTTATACAACCATAACAGCACCTGCCTGGCTGAGGGATTTGGAGCTGCATTTCCAGCTGGAGGGACCTGGCAGACCCCCAGGAACTCATCCCCGGCACAGTGCGGCGGCTGCAGTGACACCACTGCTGTGGCCAGGTCCCCACTGACCCAGGCAGAGTCCCATGCTCGTGCCTTGCTGAGTGACATTGGAAGGCTGCTGAGACGTCCCTGACACAGTTGGATGTGCTGGAAACTGCCACCAGGCCGCCTGTGCCAGCCGTGGGGAAGGGTTAACTGCACGAGCACTTAACTCCAGTGTGGAGCTGGTTCTCTGTTCCAAGCTCGTTAACAAGGTACACCTGATGATCTAAAGCACTAGAGAGTCATTTTAATTAACGCTCTGCCAGAGGGGATGTGGTGAAGACACTGATTTCACTCCAGTGACTTTCTATTTTGGTGTTTTGCGGAATCGGTGTGTTAGTCCCTGGGCGGCTGTGAGCTAATCCAGCCGCTGCTGCATGGGCACAGCCACTGCTCGGCTCCCCAGGGCAGGCCCGTGCTGAGCTGCTGGCACCTTCCACGAGTCGAGGTCATGACCCTTTGGCCAGGCTATGTGGGGCTGGCTCTGATGGCTTGTCCCCAGCAGGACTCATCTGTCACCCCAACCCACCGGCAGAGCACAGGTGGCAGCGAGGTGGCAGCACCACAGAAACGAGAGACAGCCATGCAGTCACGGGGCCCCTTCCACCAGGGCCACAGGGCAGGGGCACCCGGCTGTGCCCACTGTCCCATCCCGAGGGACGGCGCCTGCCTGAGCTGGGAAGGAGCCACGGCCAAGGGATCTCCAGGTCTCCCACAGCCTCTGCAGTGACAGAGGAGAGACTTCACACTGCCCCAGAGAGCAGACAGCAGTACCTATAAATGGTATTGTGCTCTTGGTTAGATGGGAGCATGATGTTACTTAATTAATGTTTTAATACCCTAGGCATCTTCTGTGCCGTATAATTCATATCGATTCGGCTGTGAGCATGTTCTGTTAGAAAGACTCTCTTTCCTAAGCAAACTTTCAATTATATTGAATTGTCACAGCAAAAAAGGGTCTTTTCTCAGCATGGGGGAGGGGGTTCTCAGCCAAACTGCTGCTGGCCAGGCTGGGTACACACCTGCAGACACAAAGGTATGCACATGTGCACACACACACATGCATGCACACACGTGCATGTGCACAGTGCCCACACCCGCCTGTCCCAGTGCTTCCACCCTCCCGAGCCACTGGGGCCGCCTCAGCACAGCCTGTGGCTGCAGCAGTGGGTCAGTGGGGTTGGCCCCTACCACAGCCGAGGCACAGAGCTGGGCACACTGGGATGGTGAAGAAAGTCAGTGCCAAATCAGAATTGTCAGGAAATTATCATCGGGGCAGAGAGAAGGCAAAGCCTCTTTTCCCCCACAGTCAGGTTGATGTGTGTGGGGAATACTCAGTGTTTTGGCAGAGCAGTGCCAGTTCTTTTTTAATCAGCAATTCAGTGTTCATTGTGTGACATCGTGTCCCTCCTGCTCCAGCAGCACCATGATCAGCGCATGCAGCGGGGGAGAGGGACACGGGACATGACCCGCCCTACCGTGTGTCTCTCGGCCCTGCCACGCCCCAGTGAGCTGGAAAGGGCTCCCCTGTGTGCCCACGGTCAGGGAGCGCCCAGGGGACAAACACAGGATTGAGACTATGGATTGCCTTGCGTCATTCTTGCCGGGCTTTGTGAGGCTGGGACTTGGCTCTGGGCAGGCAGACAACTTCCAGGAGGACACCTGCAAAGGTCCTCTATACCAGGGCAGGTCCACTGTGGCATAGAAAGTCCCTGGCACACACCAGTGTGTTCCCCTGACCACTTCAGGGCCTTCCTGCTGGGACAGCACAAGGCAAAGCAGCTCTCTGTGCTCTGCTCCCAGGAGCTCCCCATCCCACAGAGAGGTGGAGGCAAGACGGAAACCTGAGTCCACACTCTTCTGCCAGCACGCTCCAAAGCCCAGGTTCTGGCTCTGTCCCTGGCAGTCACCCTCTCACGCCGTGGGGCTGTGGGGAGGCTGTGGAGTGAGTGGAGGTAAAACAGCTCTGGCACTTCCCCGCAGCGATGCCTCAGCCCTCAGCGCCAGGGCCCAGCAGCCCCGGGGAGCCGTGCAGGGAGGTGCTGGCAAAATGTTTGATACGTGTTTGTTTTCAGCAACAGAAGAGCACCTTGGCATTCTGGAAGGATAAAAGGAGAAGAGCCATGGTGTGTCAGCTCAGCCTTGTGTGTTATGGCAGCATGGAGCTGCCAGCTGTATCACCAGTCCCTGCCACGATGCTGAGGGCCATCCCTTACCCCCCAGCCCCACTGAGCCTGTCATCCCCACAACGCAGGGAAAAGAAGGCTGCTCCCCTACTGTCCTCGACCAGCGACCAGGGAGGCCTTATCAAGGATTTCTGTCCTTTTTTTTTTTTTAATAATGAGGCAAAGATAAAAATTCTGTATTTTCATTACTACCCATTTTCACAGCCCGCTGAACAAAAACACAAAGCGCTTCTCCTGCTGCCCCTTGCTCCCCAGCCCTGCCTCTTTCTCCCATGGAGTTCAATTAAAGAAAGGCGAAAATTGAAGCTGTTTTACGCAAGGCGATTGCAACATGCATATTTGATTTTTATGATGGATCTAAATTGCTGAATAAGGCTGTGGAACAAAGGGAGACTGCGGCTTCCTGCCCATCACAGCCAGGCAGCCACTGCAGAACAAAAGCGCCAGCCATTAGGAGCTCAGCAGGGAGATACATTATATAAATGACTTTGTTTCTCTGCCCCTTCCCCCCCATGGGGGCTCGGAGGGGCTGGGGGCTGCTGATTCCACATCCCGGTGAGAGCAGGCTGCGGGCGTGGGGCCTTGGTGGAGGCACAGGACTGATGCGGTGAGCTGAGCACATGTGGCCAGCCACACTTGGGCTGGGATACAGCCTGACCCTCGGCTCCTGCCACTGGCATCAGCCCGTGGGGACCCTGGTGTGGCAGTAGTGCCCCTCAGGCACTGCTGACACCTTTTAACAGCACCTTTTGCAGCCCAGGCTGCAGGGCCAGTGGCAAGTGGCACTCAGGAGCTGGGGCAGCAGCAGCACCCTGTGAGAGCACCTGGGAAAGGCCAGTCTGGACTGGCTCGATGGCCCCACTGATGTCCTTACAGCACGGAGCAGGCCCCGCCGAGACCTGGGGGTGCTGGGTGCCAGGGATCTGCACCCATGGGGAGCTGTGGCTCTGCTCTCTGCTCACAGGACTCACTCTGTGTGTGTAGGGAAACGTGTTTGCTAGGGATGCTTCAGGCAGAAGGTCTGCAATTCCTCAGTCTAGAGCTGGTGTTTGACAAGGGCAGAATCTGGTCAGGATCAGACTGGGTGGGCAGAGGGTTCCTCTCTCCCTGGCTCCTTGAAGCTGCTGCAGGGGAGAGCTGGGCTGTGCTGCCCAGACAGGGTTCCTGCCCAGGTGGACACTGTGTCCCAGCCTGGCATGCTCCGGTGGGCCGGGAACAGCCCTCCCCGCAGTGCCTGAGCCGTGGGTTTTGCCAGGATGTGTCCTGGCACAGCCCCCAGCTGTCCGCAGTGCAGTGCCACGGGAGCACGGCGGGCTCGTGGCCGCTGCTCCTGCCTGGCCCACGCCACTGACCCTGGGGTGCCCTGGGAGGGTCCCAGCCCCAGCCCGCGTGTCACGGCCAGCGGTCAGCAGCACGCACTCAAGCCAAGGTGGACGCGAGGGGACACAGCAGATGGCTGCCTGAGTCCCGTGAGCACCGTGGCCCGTCGTGCCGGTGTCGGGAGGGCTCAGGGACAGCACTGTCCCCCTGCAGGGGACGGGCTTGGGGTCGGCTGGCGCTGGCCCTCATCCAGCTGCTCTCGCCGTGCTGGGCAGTGCCGCGGCTGCTTGAGCTCAGCCTCTCCTACTGCAGCTGTGACAAACGGCTGGAGAAAAACAACCAGCCAGGCTGAACACGCGCTTTCCTTCCCTAATGCATCCCCCAGGTCCTCTGCCCAGCATCTCCCCCTCTGCGCTGCACCGTGGAATTGCATCCTTCAGAAATCGCGTCCTGATGGACCTCCCCCACACCCTCCTGGCTTTGGAGAGCAGGAAGGAATGTGGCATAGGCCCCCATGCCCATGGCGATGGCCACGCCAGGCAGCCTGTGCTCTGGGGGGGCAGTAGGCACTGAGGGACCACCACAGCTCTGTTCCCACCCACCACAGCCCCAGGAGCCCACCACAGCCCCGTGTCCAGCCACCACAGTACCCCTCACCACCAGCTGCTACCAGTGAAGAAGCTGGAGGGGACTGTGCCAAGATTTTGCTCGAGAGCCTTGGCAAGACCCACAGCAGGGAACAGGGCACCTGGGGAAGATGTCCCAGGTGGAATCCTGGGCTGGCTTGGGAGGAGGTGGGAACCAGACAGGTGCAGCTGCAGGAAAAGACAGGGAAAAGGTGGGAGCAGCCCAAGAGCTGACAAGGATGTGTTCAGCTCTTTAAAGTTTGATTTCCATGACCTTTTTGCTGCTGGTTACCGCTCCCCTGGTGCCACTCCCAGCACTGACTGGGGCAAGTTGTGTTTTCCCTGCTAGAGAGCTAAACTGAGATGCTGTGTGTAAGAAATGGGAAGTGACAAGATATGACCGAAGCATTGGAAATCAATCCAAACTAAATGTGCTTCTTAACTATAAGTGAACAGTTGAAAACAATCCTCTATTATAGCCATGGAGATAAATACTCTGTTTTTATTAGGAAAAAATTGCTTTGGACTGAATAAAGTCGTTTGATTAACAAGTCAAAGCAGATGGTTTATTGATGTTTCAAAAAGGAGTTTACAAGGTCTAGTGAAAAAAGAGCCCCAGCTCTGAATTAACAAATTACCCGGGTATGTGGGACATTGACAGTTCACTGCTAATAGATTTATGGGCTGCTGCTGGGTGTTTTGTCCCCATTTGGTTTATTATGATAAAATATTGGGGCAGGGGTAACCTATAGCCTCCCTGCAATATACTGTATCGACCCCTGACCCTGGGAGCCTGACAGCAAAGCTATATATTAGATTCTTAATTTGTCTTAATCTAATAGGATCGGTCTCTGTGCAGTAATTATTTTCCAAAGGCAATGGTGTGGGTGTGTGTGAGCACTGCAGGTGAAGGTGGATCACTTTGTCAATTGCACTGGACATACAGTTCAACTGCTGAGGACTGGAGAGATCACAGCAGGAATGAGGTAGGAGCATCAGTATCCCATGATGCAGGACATGACCTCGAGAAATAACAAAATTCCCAGGTGCTGTAAAATTACCCCCATAAACCAATTAACGGGGGGAGGGGCTGGCAGCATCTAGAAATACGCAACGATCACGCTGCCAGAGCTCAAGGAGCGTTTGGACCATGCTGTCAGGCACAGGGTGTGATCCTTGGGGTGTCCTGTGCAGGGCCGGGTGTTGGACTCCCGGTCGGTCCCTTCCAACTCGGCATGTTCCGCGACTCCTCCTCTCCGTCACCGTGCCAGCTCGCTCCGGGCAGCTCTGATGCCGAGCGCTCTCACGCACCTGGCCTGGCACGGCCGCTCCTCAGAGACCGCTGCACTTGGGCACTTGGGCACTTGCCCATGTTGGTGCCCAGGCGGGGTGGCCGCGGTGCCCGAGCTCAGGCTCGGAGCCGCCCTAGGCGCTGTCCGTGTCCGTGCCCGTGCCCTGCCCGTGCTGTGACCCCACCCCGGCACGGCTGATCCCAAAAGCAGCGGCAGGGCAGAGCCGGGGCTGTGCCCATCCCCCGCCCCACGGGCTCGGCACTGTCCGCGCACACCCGCGGGGAATGGGGGAAAAATGTGCCTTCTACTGCTTCCAAAGCACACAGGCGTTTTCTCTCTCTTTTACAGGGGCTGTTGGACCACTGCAAATAGGAACGCGTATGATTTGTTCTGCAGCCATTTCCCTTTCTCTTCTGCAACAGGATCTGCAGGAATCATTTGAACAGCTGAAGGCAATTTAGTGTCTTCTTTACCTTTCTCCCCACACTTCCTATGAGTTCACCAGGAACCCTCCCGATGAACTAATCCTACTGTAAAATATTATTTACAGACATTATTCCTCTAATTAATTGTCTGCAGCCTTATTTACCAGGTTCTGGATTAAGTCTGAGACCAGTGACTATCCAGAGCTGCTGTTTGCTCCAGCACTGTCCTTCTTTTGCTCTGTTCATCTTTTCTTTGTACAAGAGTGGCTCCATTATATACAAACTGTCCTGAGGCTTAGCAGATATTCCAGGGAACCACAGGACGGTATCTCATCTTTTCCAGTAATTAGTTACTCTCTCACATCTCAGAGGAATCACAGCAAACCTTCTTCCACATGCCACTGCTCCCCACAAAGCAGAAGGAAATTGAAAGGATCACATTAATATTTTAATAGTTGACATTACAATTTTAATCTCACCCCAAATGCAGGAGCACTGGAGGGGGAACCTTCTCACTCTCTACCACTACCTGATAGGAGGTTGGAGCCAGCTGGGGTCAGTCTCTTCTCCCAGGTAACAAGTGATAGGATGAGAGGAAATGGAAAAAGGAAATTTTTTCATGGAAAGGGCTGGCACAGGCGCTGCCCAGGGAAGCTGTAAAATCACCTTAACTGGAAGTTTTCAAAAAATGTGGATGGGGCACCTGGGGACACGATTTAGTGGTGAACACAGTGGTAGTGCTTTGCTGAAAGTTGGACTTTGTGGCTTACAGGTCTTTTCCAACCCTAACAGTTGTGTGATTCTAAGCTGTCACAGCTCTGAGTACAGTGCTACAAACAGGCTCCACCTGTAAGCTCTGAAGGAGCTGCTCAGCTCCAGCACACCTGGGGCAGTGAAGGCCCATGGAGTGCCCACAAGGGAGTAGCCCAGCTCCAGTGTTTAACCCCTTCAGTACTGACAGGAGCTGGTGTCCCCTGTCCCCTGCACGGGTGCTGCTGTCTCTGGCTGCAGGGCTCAGGGGCTCTGCCAGCTCAGGCGCAGGAGCAGCTTTGCTGCTGGAGCTGCTCGTGGAGGATCAGGTGTAAGCAGGGCTCCCAGCAGGTGCTGGGGTACAGCCCTGGGGCCATGCCTCCCACCTGGGCAGGCAGAGCCGGGCAGGGCAGGGTTGGGGTGCCTCTCCTGGCCTGTCAGCACCACCTCTGCCCTGCCTGAGGTCACAGCAGCTGCTCTCCAAGGTGCAGGATTGCTGTGCCTGGTGAGGGGACACGGTGGCAGTGAGCCACACACCTCCTGGCCCAGGGCCAGCACCGGTGTCACTGGTGGCCACGGGCATGCAGGTTTGTGTTGCTGGCTCACGCTGCTGGCAGCTCACTGTGCCACCGCAGGGCTCTTCCAGAGGAGTCCCTGCTGACAACTTGTTGGATGAGTCTCTCCAGGAAAGATAGCTTTTACGAGTTGTTCTGGCATCCTGCCACCTCTCCTTGTTGGGGTGTGTTTTGTTAACACTGCCAAGACAGCAGGGCAAGGAGGATGGGATGGGAATGCTTCCCTCAATTCACCAACTGGAGCAAAGCACTTACTAGGAAGCAATTTCAGTTTCAGGCCCTGGCTCGATTCCAAACTAGGATGGGTCTTTTAGTCTATTAGTCACAATAAAATGAACTCAGGGTTGGCCTCTGAAAGATCCCTCACACCCCTGCTAGGACACCGGGGTTTGACAGCAGCACAGTGGGACAGGGCACGCCTGCGTGCGTTCCTGCAGACTAGGGGAGTCCACGTGCCCTTGAAAGAGAAAGAAAAGCATCTCCCCCAACGGAGACATCAGCTACACCTACCAGCAGCAGACATCCCCAGCTGTAAGATCAGTAAAAAGTCCCAAATACCCATGAGTGGTGAACCAAAGCCAAATTACATAAAAGCACAAATTGGTGTGGATTACTGCTGCTCCTAGTGTCAAATTTTTGACCTGTGTGCATTTCAGCTGAAGGAATACTAATAGAAAAATGTTTTAAATGTATTTTATAAAATAGGAAAATTTCTGGTTTGAAAGTTATTACAAAGTTTTGAGTGATGGGGAAAGAGTTGTAGTGAAAATTCTGAGGAAACATGGCTCTAATGTGCCTAGCAGTGACGTTCACTGGGGTCTGATCCCCACAAAACTCTGGCTTTCTTGCTATTTCTCTGGATTTCACAAATTTAAATGGTATCTTGTTTTGGAAAAAGAATCTGGAACTTGACTTCCATTCCCAACACCATCCCACAGTTACCCCATTCATGCCATCTGGTATTTGATCAATACACATGTCTGCAGGAGTATTTTACATTTGAGCTCTGTTACATTCTTCATGTGATGGTCCATTGCACCTGGGGCTTGGCCTTATGCTGAGCTAGACAAAAACAAATTAGAAGTTTCTTCTGTAGTATGCACTGCCTTGTTATTTCTGTAGCATCTCATATGCCTGAGGCGAGCAGGATTAGCGGAGGATTATTGTGCATGCGCGCATAGCTTAGAAAGCTGCTTTGATTACAAAGCCCAAAAAAAGGATATTAAATTTTTATTACAAAAAATATTTGGTTTACTTCATTTCTCTTCTGACAGCAGCCAAGATTCCAAGCATTCTCTCGCTCTGTGGTCACACTCCAGTTCCGAGCAGGGGGAGGAAGTGAATTTCGGGTGTTGTTGTCCTCCCAGAGATCACAGCCTGGAGCTCTGCCTCACGCTGTTCCCAGGCCAGCCGCTGTCAGCAGGGCCTGCACAGGCCCAGCTCCAGCCATCCCCCAGCAAGGAGGAGGCGTGGGAGGAACCGTGACTCTCCTGTGGTTATTTACACCTCCCGGCTTCCAGTGAGCTCCCTTCCCTGCCTGCTTTCCACCAAGCCCTGGAGCACCCAGGCAGTTCCCTGCTCCTATGATTTATCATCTGTCTGTGCGGTTTTTTTTTCTTTTTTTGCCTACAGCAATTTGGTTTCTATATGGTTTCACAAACAAATGTCTGAGTCATGTAAACCTTGGCTTATACATCACCTGTGCCAACGGCACCTTTTCTACCCACCCCTCCGTTTCCCAAGCTGGCTGCTTCCCTTACAGGGGACAGCAAACCAGCTCCAGCACCTCCTGGGTTTGGAGACTTTCCCCGTGTCGAATGAGATGTGTGTGTGGCCCAGAGGCGGCGGCAGCTCCTCCACCGGCTGTTAACGCACACAGGCCAGGCCGCAGCCCAGGGCAGCGCGGCCACAGCGCCCCTGGGCCTGCGGGCCCGCCCGTCCCCATGGCAACGCGGCCGCACGGTAACGCCCGCCCCGGCGCCGGCCAGCGCCCGCCCCTTCCCCGCTGTCAAATCGCCGTCATGCGGGGGCGGGAAGCCGAGCTTCTATTGGACAGCACTTACGTTAATCAACGCCTGCGGGACCCGCGGGCCCGCGAGACCTTCCGGGTGCACAGGGGGCACCGTCCCCGCCCTTGTCGAACGTTGATTGGTCGTTGTGGGGGCGGGGGCTTACCCTACCTGCCTCGGGGTTGGGCGAGGGCCCCGTCAGTCAGGGGTGGGGCGGGGCTGGCGGGCCGTTCGAACGGCGCTGCCGGGGCTGCTGGGGCTCGGGGCGCTGTGCCCCCGCTGTGCCCCCGGGCTGCCCGGCCCAGGCTGCCCGGCCCAGGCTGCCGCAGGAGCTCCCGCCTGGCCTCCCTCCTCTTCAGAGTGGCCGGGGGCAGGCAAGGCTCCCTCCCCGGCCGCCCTGCGCCCGCCGGGACAGGCCGCGCCGCTCCCGCCGGCTCCTCCGCTGCCGTTCCGGAGAGATGGCGAGCGAGACTCTGCGATGCAGGGTCCTGGGCAAACCTGGCACCTGCCGAACTGCGGAGCAGGTTAGTGCTTGGGAGGCTCCCGGCCAGCCAGGCCGTTCCCTGAGCTCTGGGGCGGAGAGCGCTGGGCTGGGGGGCACAGCTCTGCGAGCCGCGCTGGCCACTGCGGCCACTCGTTGGAACACCTGGGGCGAAACTTCCTCCAGGCAGGTTGTGCTGCAAAGTCACTAGGAAACGTCACCTGGTCTGATTCCTTGCTGAAAAGGGGGATTAAATGCATTGCTGTGGTTTCTAACAAACCACGCTAAACCTGTTGATAAAAACCTTCAGGGGTGGAGATTTAAACACCGAGCTGGTCGCTGCTGAAGTCGGGTTCCTGCTTATGTTGGTCCTGTTTGACCTCCTTAATTTAGGACCTTAGTTTATTTCCACATCACTGTTGAGATAAAGAAATAGAGAGTTGCTTTTATTGAATCAAGCTGTAAAGGAGGGAAAAAAGACAAGAAGAGCTCTTCTATGCTGCCACAATGTTCATTGCACAGAATGTATTGCAGGTCAACAAGAAATTACTTGCTATTGCAAAATGCAGGGGTTTTAGTTTATATAATTTGCATAACCTAGAAAATCACCTGTTTGTTTAAAAATATCCTAAACATGTGCTTGAATGTTTATTCACTCTCTGGGCTACAACAACCATGAAGGAGCAACTCTGAACTCTCCTGGTGTGTGATAGTGAGAAATTATTCCCTGATAACTGTGAAATTCTGACTCTGACCAGGTTTTGGTCTGGGTTGTTAGCTGGGCCATGTGGCACAGTCCTGCTTTTTGGAGGGTGACCTCTCTGACCCCTCTCAGGGTGTGTCTGGCCATATGTTTAATAATGAATGCTGGGAAGATGTAAGCATCATTGGCTTTGTGGTGTTCTGACTGAGACAATGACATCTTCTGGAGCATAAATTGTCCTGTTTGAGTTGAATTTGCGTATGCTTATAAAAATTGTCTTAAAGAAAAAAATTAACTTTGATTTTTAAATTTTAGATGGGACTGAGAAAACTTACAGTAACATCTCCTAAATGGAAGTCAGAGGCACAGAGCTGCTTCTGAGCATGTAAGAGTCAAGCAGCCTCTCAAACCTTTCTTAACTGAAGTTATTTTCACTCCAGATTTTGATTTTAGAGCCTCAATTTTTTCTGTCTCCTTTTTCTAGTCAGTTTTCCTGGCTTTGATTTTGTTTTTTTGGTTTACCTTGTGTTTTATTGGGAATTGTTTTTTCATTTGTTTACACTTCCAGAAGCAGCTGAGATCTTGCTATTATCCAGAAGTATTTTGGAGAGGAAAATACAGGTCTTTTGCTGCTGCCATTGCTCAGTTAACAGTGATTATTAAATCCCATAAATATTCTCTTGCTGTTGACAGGAAAAGCCTTGAATGTGGGTTGGTGGAGATCATTCCCTTTTCTGTCGATATTTGTAACTAAAATCAGGCTGTAAAGTGCTGAATGCATACAGAAAGCCCGTGCTGGTCTTTCAATTCAAGCAGAGCAAATGCAATCAGCAGAGCTCTCACCCTTTGAAGGGTTGGAGCACTTTAAAAGAACTAGATGATTTGTAGATGGATTCTGCCCCAGACTTCAGTGTTAGGAAAGGGCAGGTGGCACTTCATCCCATTTCTGAAAATCAAACCCATTTTGTTCAATTCAACCCCCTCCAATTCCTCAGTCAGTGCTGTCTTGGGGTAAGTGTGATCACTGGTGAGGAAAAGAAAGCCAGAATAGACCCTGGTGATAAAATCCTACTTTGGAAAGCCAGAATATTTGTTGTGTTTATGAGAGGCATTTTTGGGGGAAAAAAGCTCTGATGAAAGTGGTGAGAAATTTGACTTAATTTTTTGAGGTCACTTCTCTTGTGGGTATTTGGGTACAGCAGAGAATGGAAGAAACTCTGCCTTATGAGAGGCATAAAACCCAGTGGCTATCTCTTGGCCAGTGCTGCTGATTTTCCAGTAAGCTCTGTGCTGCACGGAGGTGTAGAACCCTAATGGTTTGTTGTATGCCATTAAAAGGTATTGTACACTCATAAAAGAATGACATTTTGATCAATGCTGTTAAAAGAATTACTGTCTTGACACAGAAAAGCTTTCCTGCTGCAAGTTTAAAAATATGCCTTTAAAAGCTTTTTATTGAATACCTTTGCATCCCTCAGAAATGTGCTATTTTGGCACAGGGCTGCTCTGAAGTAACTCCACATTGTAACCTGAATGCAAGACCTCGTGTTTACCATCAGCAGGGTGCGAGGTGAGGCAGGTGTGTTCACTTACCTACTGTCATGGGGACAAAGGAAAAGCACCTAGAGCTGCTTGTATGCAGGCTAAAAATACAACCCCTCATTTTTAGAGTCCCAAATCACTTGCAAGCTATTTGTTTGTTTTGACATTGATTCCTCTCTGTCCCTCCAGCTTTCTTTTGCATGTCCCTTTGGACTTTGAAACTATGCATTGATGGTGGCAGGTAGGGAAACCACAAATCTCTCCACTGCAGCTGGGTCCTGGCTCATGGGCAGGTGGGCTCTGCTGGGAGAGACTTGGCTTGGAGGTGTCTAAGGTGGTCCTGTGGTGTAATACTTGTTATGGCAGAAATCTCCCCTCAGTGTGGTTAAAAGATCTTGTGTGTCAGAGCTCTTGATTAATCACAGCTGCTGAAGGAGTGTCGTACCTGACTTGATCGTGGCCAGAGTCACACTGCTCTGCTCAACACGGGTGACAGGTGCTGTCAGGTGGGAACCTGCGAAGCCCAGGCAGGGAATTGGGAGGTAGGGCTGTAATTCCTCAGCTCTGTCATGCTCTTACATGTCCTCGTGCACTTTGTATGTATGCTTCTTGAGCTTTTGTGTTTCAGTTGTTTAGCTGCGTGTGATGTTCTAAATACAACTTTATAAAAAGGTGGAGGGATAAACTGAAAGAGCCAAGAATGGTGAGATGAGTTTTGATGTAAAGAGATCCAGGATAAATTGTTTTCTAGGCTTTTTTTTCCCTCTCCTTTCTATATATTCATGACCAGAGCAAAGCAGCAGATGTTCTGGGTGCAGTTGGTGTGGGCCGTGTCCCGTGGTGTGATTGTCACCTGCTGTGGGGATTGCAGAATGCTTGCTAAGAGCTTTTGTAACAGGTGAGTGAGGTCACAGCATTGCCTGGCACTGCTACACCTCGGGTGAAAAAAGCTGTGACATGCAGCAGTGGGATTTAATTGCTGAAGAAAGCAAGATGTTTAGTTTCATCTCACACAGATGTGTGTGAGTAGCTCCCTTTAAGGTCATAAATATTAATGCTCTGCATATTCTGCAAAGACAAGGTATGAGAGGAAGAAGCAGGAGAGCTTGAGTGCTTGTATTTGGCACATGAGGATGTTGCTCAGAGAACTGTGAGTAGAATTGGCATCTGTCTCACTTGCTTCCTAACTGTCTCTCAGATACCTGAGTTTTGTGCATTTTGACCTTCAAGGAAGGCATGAGATGCCCAAATACTTCCTTACTTCTGTTTCAATCAAACTTTTGGCAGCTTTCTAGGGCAGTGGTTGGTTTGGTTTTTTTAATTGTGTGAGTTTCTGTCACCAGCTGCTATCAACTGTTTTCTGAATCCTCACTTGTGTAGTTTTAGCTTTGGAGGAAATATGAAAGCAAAATTATTTCCATGGTCCTATTTACCCACAATATCTCCCTCGAAGATCCCTACAAATGTTTTTTCTACAGTGACCTTTCAGAGTACCTGCTTTCAGGAGAGGCTGCCAGCCTGAAAGTGGGGCTTAGGCATGTTTTCTTACATTTAGCTATATTAAAAATGGGGATCTTTGTTCCAGTCTTCTTTGTCTGGCAAACTAAATTGCTTTCTACCACTGATCCTTGTTTTCATTGCTCTAATCTGTAAATTTGTTCAGTAATCATCTTGTGCTTTTTTTTCAGAGCATAGACAAAACTGCTGCATAGCATAGGGTCAAGCTCTTGAGGGTGGGATAAAAGAAACTGTTCTCTTTTGTGTTGATATTTAATTGCTATAAGCTGGAAACATTTATTTAGTATTTGGCCTTATCTGCAATTACATTATGAGGCCTATCAGTCTCTAGCCCACTTGATGTGTCATGTTGATTTTGATTTTCTTAATCAAATGTCATTTTGCATCAAGTCAGCTGTCATACAAAACCTGCTATATCTGTGCTATTAATTAGTAATAAGCATTTAATTAAAAACCACACTAGTGCAAGAATATATTTTCTGAAAATTCATGTCACTGATGCTATATTACCCTCTCCATTTTTTTTCTAGCCAGAGTCTTGTATTGGCCATTCTGTTGCTTTGCCATCAGTGTCACTCAGACAAGATTGTAGCTATTTGTGTCACCAAATCTGAAAAAAAAAAAAAGAAACACAACATTTCCCCAACAAAACCACCCCCCTCCCTTATTGTTGCTCTCTGTCCTCTCAAATAGCCTGTTCCCCAAAGAATACCAAAAATTAGCATTAATGGTCCAAACAGCTCCTCAGACAAGCTCTTTCTTCTAATCACCATGGAAATTGAAACCTAGATCTTAACTCTTCCCCTACTTGAAGCCGCTCACTCAAGATATAACTGTCCTAGCAGAGTCCTCTGCCTTCCTGTGGGACTTGCAGGAGTCCTTTCTAGAGGTTCCTGGAGGTCCCCTGCTTAACCAGCCACAACAGGAGCACTAGAGGTGATTGTGACTTGTCACTGGTTTGGGCAGCTGGGGTTAAATGGATGTGTCTAAATCTCTTTCTGTTATTATTTCAGGTGAATTAGACAGCTTTGGTTTGGAATTGATTAAAATTTGATGTTAATCTTTGCACCTGTGAAATAGAGGAACAACCTTTTACAACTAACCCCAAATCCATAGAAATTGATTCTGCTAGTGCAGTATTGTCACCAAGCCATCCAGCACAGATGCCAGCTGTGTGATGTGATCATTGAGCTCCTGGATGTTGGATGGGCTGAGTTGCTGTAAGAACTGGTGGGAGCAGATCTTTGGGCAGCAGAGACAGGGAATCCACTTTTTAATATAATGACCTTCAACATCAAATCTCTGTGCTGTCTCATGTTTTTGGCTGACTTCCTGTGGGCATGTGGATAACTCAGGTCACTTTGCTCACTTGATGTGCATAGGCAAGTATGAGGATTATGAAATGAGAGCAATAACAGAAGGGTGTGTATTACAGTGAGAGAAGTAAAGGGTAGCATAGAGGAGAGTGATGCCCTTTTGTGGAAATATTTATGAAAAAATTTGATAACTGGAAAATAAGATGGGTGATTGATACCTATGACATGTCTTGGGAATAAACAGATCAATAAAATCAGTAAGATGAGACCAGGAAGATGTGTTTTGTTACTTGCTGGAGTCATGAGAAACACTTTTGTACTTCTGAATAGGGCACGTTCTGCGTTCTGGAAATTATATTGTACTGAAGTCTTGGGGAGTAAAAAAACCTCACTGGTTGCTCAAAGTGAGGTTTGTTTTTAAGTCTGGAACTTGGGTTGCAGTATATTTTCTTGTTCTGGGCCTTGCTCAAGGAACAGTGGGCACAGAGCTGAGGGAGTAACTCATGTACTGAGAAGAGCTGTGGCTTGTTCTGATCTTGTGTTTTTAGCAGGGCAAATCTGAGGATGTTTCCTTTGTTTCCTTTGTAGCTCTGGTGTTTGGGATACAGGGATTTCAAATCTTTCAGAGAAAAAATAGCTTCAAATTCAGCTCTGAGTCTGATATTTGTTTTATTAGTGGAAATCATTGTCTCATGTGTTTTCCCAGTTCTAGATAACCTTTTCTTGTCATCTAAGAAATTAATTTCTTTGTTGGACTCATTGCAAGTAAACTTGATAGCAGGATTGCTGTTATTGAGGCAGCTTACACAGTGATTTGCTAAGTACAGCCTCTTCATATAATGTGAAGCAGAAGTCGATTTATTGACCACCACTGGGATTTCAGGAACTGTTGAACTACCTGGTTTTTATCCTTCTCTCATAAAATTTGCTATTAAATGTCTTTTTTTCTGTTACCCTCTTGAAAAGGGTTCTCTTTGAAATGCAGTCGTACAAGAGCAGCAATCCTACTTGTTTCTGTGCTGTAGAGTTTGGCTTTTTAATGAAGTGTCTTACAGGGTCATGTAAAGTATCTTGTCATCAGATTCTTGAAGGTTTTTGTAAAATACTTTCCTGTGCCAGGAGGACACTGATGCTTCTCAGCTGAGACAACTGGCTCTGTGGCTGTGGTGCCAGCCCCTGGCATGGAGCAAATCCCAGTGACAGCAAAACACTGCAGAAAGACTCTTAGAGCCTAAGAGCTCTGCTCTCAGCTCAAGACTGCACTTGTTGCAGTACATGTCCTCTGTCAAATATTATCTGCTGCGTCTCTGGAATGCTAAGGAATTAATAAATATATAATTTGATTCGTTTGTGCTATTTGCTGTATATTCATAGTAGTTTTCTACTACTTTCTGCAAGCTCTTCTCTAAGGTGTATGTTAGGAAGGAAAACTGTTTTCTCTGGTAATCTGTAAAAACAGTTTAAAAATAGAATCCGAGTGAACTGTACAAGTGGATTATTGATTCTTGGGCATGTGGAGAGAATGCTTTCTGTGAAGTCTTCTTCATTGCTTCAGAGTCTATACCAGTGTCTGGAGGCTTTGGGGGTGATGTTTTTTGATTAACAGACAGTAATGGAGAAATCATCTCTAGTTAATCTGGATTTCTGACAACTTTTCCCAGGCACTGCTGCAGACAGGACATCAGGGATATTCGGGGGTGGAACTTGGACATTTACAGGTTATGGTACGTGGTGGGGAAGGTCTCTCTTGGTGTGTTTCTGCTCCATGAGATGGTGCCATGTTGTGTTATGTGTGACCAGAGCACGACACTGCTTGGGACTGGCACTGGAACTACTGCCACAGAGCTGCCACAGCACTGAAAGGGAACAGGGAAGCGAAGGCAGAAGAGAACAGCTATTAGAGTGCCTTAGATTATTGCAACCAGCTGAAGGAGTGACGTGTTTGAACCATCTAGTTATGTACTGTGGTTAAAAGACTTTATTTTTGGTTTTATTCGTGCTGAAGTTAAATGAAAGGAGCAAAATGAATATTTTCCAAATTCCCTTTTTGCTTACCCTAATCTTGTATTTATTGGAGCAGCATCTTAGTGGTTCTGATTAACCTGACCACTGGATAGTGGGAGATCCTTTTTATTTGACTGGCCCCAGAATGATTTTATTTTGCTGTCACCTGCAGATTAACAAGCTTCAAGGGGAAATAGCTTCTGCCAGTACATGGTTATCATGCATGTGCCAGCCTGGCTTTATTGCCAAGACCAAGTGTCCATTTGTAATGCAGAGGAAGCCCTGATCTCTGGGGGTGGAAGCTGGGCATCACTCTGCCCTTGCACTCAGCACAGGATGTCCAGCTGCGTGCCTGGCTGCTCCCTGCAGGCTCTGTCAGGAACCTCTTGGACGCTGACGTGAGGAACAGTCTGCTGCACAGCTGGCAAGTGGCTTCCCCGCTCTGTGGCAGGTCTAATGAGCCACAGCTGCCTGCTGAAATCCTGCTTCAGATCCTCTGCTCTGAAAGAGCTCCTGAAGGCTCTGCTTGAATTTGTGGACTTTTGGATTTTTTTGCTTTGGGAAGCAGATGGAGAAAGCACTCTTGGAAACTCCTTCGTAATTTACACTCACAATTGTCAAGTTTAGAATATGGCACAAAAAAACTGGAAAGGTGACACACGTACAGGCATGCCTGGACATGGAAACACGGTGACATGTGCCCACCTCCTGAGGAAGGCAGGAGTATAAATCACCTCCAGGCTCTCAAAGGTCCCCCATGAACAGGTCTTTTTTGCTTCCTGTTCATCAGGTGCTACAGGTGCCTGTGTTGGTGCTTGGTATGTGTACAAATGAGAGAAGTGGTGCTGTCTGATGCATCTGTGGCACTCATGGCTGCATCTTCCAAAACTTGGGATCTGTAATTGGTAACAGTGCTACTGTAGTTTTTATTCTATCTTTTATTTATTTTTTGCATATCCACTTTCCATTTTGTTCCTATTTACACAACTTGCTTTATTCCCTTTGCCTTGTCTCCTGCCTTAGGGATATCAGCTACCCTGAACTAACCTTTTACATTGGAACTGAAGTTGTGAGAGAGCAAGCTCAAACACAGAAATGTTCTTCTCCAGCCAGCGAGTGACAAGGCTGTGGACAGACATGTTTAAAGAGAATCAAGAGGCACATTGCTAAGAGACTTCTAGGTCCTTGGAGAGGAACATCAGATGTGAAATGCTAACAAAATGAACTCCTTAGAAATTAAAAGTCTCATTTCTACTGCAGAAAATACTTTCTCTTATTCCCTTGATCTTCCTATTTGTGGTGGTTTTGACATGTTCATTATTAAACAAGTGATAAGACACTCCTCTGGTTCAGTGATGTAATGAAACCCTAGAGACTGGCTCAGTGTTTGGGGCTTTCCTAGGGAGAAGGAAGACTGCAGGGTCACCACATTTTCAGTTTGGAAGAAGAAGTCTCACCTAGCTGATGGCTCCTGGCAGGTACCACATGCAGAACAAGTCTGCATTCATTTTTATACCACCTCTAAGACTGAAAAATCAAAGTTAGTTTCCTGATTTGGCAACAGAAGTGCCCAAGGGCTGCTGAGGGCTATCATCTGTGAGAAGTCCCTCTTGTTAGGAGTCCCAGTGCTGCTGTAAGGGGTTATTTGGGAACTATGAGCAGGCACAGGCTAAGCACATGCAGGTGTGAGTCTTGAAGATGTATGTTTTTTATCCCAGCATCCAAGCTGCAGGGCTGATGTGGCTGTGAGTGGCCTCTGCTGCAGATTTGTCTTAGGCCTGTTTGTGCCATGCTGTTACTGTTTTCTGGGTAAAATTTGTGATGTATGTAAGTCTCAGGTACATGATCTCACCTTTTGCATCTCCTGTCTGACAAAATGTGTTTGGTTTTGTCCTCCCTCTCTTTCCTTTTCAATCATATTTTGCCTGATCAGCAGTTGCCCAGAGAGGAACCTGAGCCCAAAATGGTGAGCAAGCAAGGATCTGCTGTACATCCGTGGTTCAGACAGCACCAGGCAGCTTCTCCACTCTGTCTTTAATTAAACTTGGGTTTTCTGTTGTTGTAGCTGGAAGCAGCATGCTGACACAACTCATTCTTGTATCAGATTAAAATGTCAATGTTTTAATGTTCTCATCTGTGGGAAAAAGAAAATAGTTGGGTGTTTTATTTATAACTTTAAAAGATGCTGTGGGAAAGGTTTACTTGTGCAAGATGGAAAATGACAAGTAAAGGTACAGAGTTCCATTTAATATTAGGAGTCTTTAAAAGGCTGAAAATAGTGAAAGGATGAGATCTCTTCAGGAAATAGACTATACTGGGGCATGGCAGTTTAAAACAATTATAAATTTACTGTATTTTTAATTATTCACTCTGTTTTCTTTGCCTTTGTGGCATGGTGTGCACACATCCTGATGAGCCCATGTACCAAACCAGCACTGTGTGAGAAGGAAAAGAATTAAGGTATCTAAAAAGAATGGTCAGAAGTCAGTGTTGTCCTCCATGCTAAGTGACTTCCTCCTGGGAGAAGGGAGCAGTATTTTCTAGGAAGAAATGTAATATTATTTTTTGTGACCAATTCCATTCACGTTTTCTGCAGGTTTGCTCCCTGGGCAGTTTGAGGAGTGACAGTGGCACTGGTTTGGGGCTGTTGGTTGCAAGTGCCCTGTGCAGGTACCTGTGTGAGGCAAGTTCTGGGCTAGTAGGGTGGCCAGGCGAATGCAGGAGGCTGCTGGCCAGGGGTACAGCCAATACCTGGAATTGCCTACTTGGGATTAATGCAGCTCTTCTTCAGAAAGTGCCTCCCAGACCTTATTTAGAGATTTGCTTGATTTAGGCTGTCCTCTGGGTTACCATCTGTGGAATCTCTATTTCTGGGGCAGCCGTGTCTCCCTTGCATGTGCATTACATACGCTCACCAATGCCCTTTTGGGTTATGCTTTTCCTGGACTGGGGGAAGAAATAATCCATTTTAAATTAGGGAAATGGAAAGAGCTCCCACTGAACACTGATGCTGGAAAGAGTGCTGAGTGTCTTCGTTTCACTTTCTTGCTCTCTCACACTTCCTTGTCTCAACCCATCTCCTACAGCCTGGCTGTTGGGGGATCAATTTGTTGGCAGGGATTATTCAAACATCAGCAGACTGCATGTTATTACTGTTCTGCTTGGAACTGGGTGCTGGAGCCAACACAAACAGCTCTGGTGTGGGAACCAACGCTGGGCGTTTGAGTCAGGCTGTTCTTGGTGGTCTGTCCTTCCTGCAGTAAAAATGTCAGCAGTTTCTTTTCCCATAGTGTTCATTTATGTTCCTGTTGTTTAGTGTTTATACAATCACTGTGCCTGTGGACAGTTCAAATAATTTTTTGGAATAAATTCTGTGGTTTTCTTCACTTTCAGCTCTTGTTTTCTGTAGGTTTTGGGGTTTTTCCACTCTATGGCTTAATTTTTTTTTTTGTCCTCTTTCCCATTGTCAAAGTGAATGTAGCATTTTGTGTTTGGTGTTGGTTTTTTTCCCACGAGGTAAAGCTTTACTGTGGGGACACCTCTCAGGGCAAATAAGCTCCAAGTGCAGGCAGAGTGCCTCCAGAATGCCCTGGGAGCCAGGGTACAGGGTGCTTCAGTGCTGTGCTGGGGCTGGTGACAGAGATGGTGCTGCACGCTCAGCTTTTTACTCAACGACATCAGACCCCACTGAAGCACTTGGTGGTGTGCTTTGTAACAGCCTTCCAAGCATTCAGGAACCACCAGCGTTCCTTACTGGCTGTGCTTTGTTGCTCTAGTGAAAGTCCAGGACGCTTGTGGGAGCTGGATGGTTGGAAGCTTTCTGTAATTCTTCCTGTTACCCTCAGGGCACACTGAAAAATTACCACTTTGCAGAGTCTTTGGGATATGATGCAGTCCCAGATCAGACACTTCTCTATTAAATAAAAAGTATGATAAGCCTAAAAGCATTGAATTCAGTATTTTGAATCTCTAAAGGCCCATCCCAGTGTGGATCTATTTGGACTAATTTACTGAACTATTTAGTTTCTTCTCCTGCATAACAACCATTCCATCCCCAGCCATTACCAAGTCAGCTCTGCCTCTGTGGCTGCCAGGAATAACTTTACTTTGCATGGATAATTAACTGGATTGAGTAACAGCGAAAAAAAATTATTTCTACATAGCGGTAATAATAAATCTGTTACTACTTTTGGCTCTCCATGTTATTGCCATATTTGGGTATGTCTTAATGAGGAAGTGGCTTCCTTTGGCTGAGTTCAAATACCAGCACGGAGCCTGCCTCCAGCACTGGGCTGGTGAGAGGAGGGCAGAGGGGGGCTAAACCAGGCAGGCATTCCGGCCNGGTTCTTTATTGGGGCTTTTTTTGCAGCAAGCAGCAAACTTCCAGTCTTTGTGACAAGATAAAACCTGGAATTTCTGTTCATGTAAGAATCAAAGCTTTGCTAAGATGGAAATCTTGCAAACTTTTTCAAACCAAAATCGACCTTTCCTGTGAGGGTATTTGGAGCATCCCACTCTGTTTTTCAAAATGCTTAAAATGTGGGGATGGGACCTGCTGAGCTCACCACAGAGATTCTCTTGAGGGACAGATGTAAAGTTTACAAGTAGCTCCAGAGCCCAATAACTTTCACGTCTCATAACAGCTTCTCTGATACTCTCACGACCTTTTCTAGAATCACCCTCCCCGCTTTCCCCTTAATTTCCATCACCTGTTTTGTCTCATGATCTGGAGCCTTGTTGTCCACCAGCCCAGGAGGAATGAACCTGCCTCCTGCAGTCTGAGTGTTGTGCTGAATATCTGTCAGGTCAGTGCTGTGTGCCTTGCTGCTGTCACAGCAGTGGTCTGCTGTGCTGACCACTGAGTCACAGCAGTGACTGCAGTGGTCACCCTGCACTGCTGGTCCCACAGCCTGTGGGAGTGCACAGCCTGGGAAGGGTCAGTGACCCTTTCCACTGTGCTGCCTGTTGTGACATCCTTAAAGTGACCCAAAGGTCACTTTAAGGATGTCACAACAGGCAGCACAGTGGAAAGCTGAAGGCTTCTGGGAAGAAGAGGACAAACTTAATTGGTGGTAGAGACAATTAAGGAAGGTGTTTGTTGGCTTGTGCCCATCAACATTTCCTTCTGTCAGTCTTGCCTGTATCCCACTATTTAATTCACTCCTAATCCACATCTGCTGTTCCTTTTCCATCATCCTCTCACCATGTCAACCTCCTGCCTCTAACCACTGCCTGTGCAGGCAGCTCCTGCAAAAAATAAAATGCAAATATTAACTTATTGATAAATAACTAAGGGGAGTTCGTTAAAGAGGGGGGGACTATATAACCTTAGAGTTAAACCTGCAGAAGTTTGATGGTTGTAAAACCAATCACTGAATTTAGAAAAGACAAAAGGAAACAGCTCAAGAAAAGCATTTAAGCAATTCTTGGTGAAAAGTGCTCTTTGCCAAAAATAACTTCACTTTATTGAATTGTTCATGTGGTGAGAGGAAAAAAATAGTCAAAAAAAAAAGAACTTAGAGGAAGTTTTTTTTCTGTGTTTTCAGCATTGATCTGGCTATATGACTGCAAGACCTACAAAACTGTGAAAATGCAGAACCTAAACAAAACTCAACAGTAGACAGTCCTTTTCCTTTCTGAGCCTATTTATCCATTTACCTGATTTCCAGAACTCAGTGTGGTGTCATTGATGTTCAATACCCTAAATATGGGAGCTACTCCTAATGTGCCAGATTTCAGTCTTTATCTGCCCATCATTAGAGTTCAGATGTGGGGGTCCTTAGGAGTAGGCACAGCCAACAGACCCCCAGGGGTGTCGTGGAGCCTGCTACTGGAGGGTTTCAAGATGCTTCTGAGCAGTGTGAGATGAGCTTTCCTGGGCTCCTTTTCCCGTGAGAGCTCTGCCGAGGTCCCTCCCAACCCAGCCCGGGTTGCTCTGCAGTTGGTGCCACAGCAGCGTGTTCAGGGAAGTGGGAGAGATAACAGGCAGCATTTTCTCATGACTGGAATCTGTTTGTTGTCCCTTCTCCGTGGCAAAGGAAGTCAGGGCTCTGGGCTTTTGAAACCAAACGAGCAATGGTCTCGACCAGTACTGGGTGCTGCTGGTGACCTCGTGGCTGAGCACAGCTCCCATTGCCACTGCACTGCTGACAGGCTCCTGAGGCATTTGTTCTTATTAAATGAGTTGACTATTTTCAAATACTGTTCCAGCTGTAGTCTTGAATTAATGAATTTGGGAACGCGGATAGTGCATGTTAAGGTCTGTGAGCTTATGTTCCTTATTTCTTGGTGTAGTTGAGGATGCATCATGTCATTAAAAACATTCAATTAGATGACTTCTATATTAATTCTGAGGCCTGCAATAGACTGGATGTAAATGTAAGAGGCCATGTGGCTTCCTCATCCTGTCTGCTTTGCCAAAGTATAAGCACGAGCACAGATCTCTTCTCTGGTACCAAATTTAGGATAAAGTCAAACTGGAAGATAGATCATTTGGTTTTGCCTTCACTAAATTATAAGAAGGTTACCCCCTGGCTTAAATCCTAACTCCCCAAAAGTGTTTATTTAGCAAGATGCACCTCTGAGTTTGCTGGCCCCAAAACTGCCTCGAGTGGCAGTAGGTCCATGCTAATGCTGCTGCTCTGCAGACTGGGCTGCAGCCAACTTCAGGGGCTAGTGTTATTTCTCTAAATCTTTTTTCTTAATTGCTTTTATCTGCAGAGAAATTCCAGCTGAGGACACGCAAAGAATTTAGTGGGGGCCTGACTACTGCCCTACGAATAAATTATATGCACAAGCCCAGCAGTGAGATGCCTGTGAGACACCTCTGTGGTCAGCACCCTCCAGACCTCTGCACTCCAAAAATAAGCCAGCTCAAAAGAAATCACTTGACTGATTTGTATAGATGCTTCTGAAACAAAGACCAGCTTTTTGGAACAATGGTTGGTTAGGCTGCTTGGATAAATACTGAGCATCTTCAGTATCCCTGGAACATAGTGTACCTTGTTCTCAGCAAGGAGAGCCACAAACTGAAGTTGTTTGCAGAAATACCGATTTTCTTTGAGTCTCAGATGTGCAGATGGGAGAGAAGCCATGGTGCTGTGAGCAGGTGGGCTCAGCTCGGCTGGCACTCTGGTGCCAGGTCTCAGGAAGCAGGAGCAGCCCAGCCTGTGGGGACCTGCAGTGCCTTCAGGAACACCACGTGTAGCTCAGGATGCCATCCACGGGCTAGCTGCACTAAATCCCAGCACTTTGCAGCCGCTGTGCCAGCGCTCAGCAGAGGAGGAGGAACGGGGATCCAGTACTGTAATATCAAAGGGCAGCGATTTATAGTGACTTTTTATCTTGCTGAGACAGGCTGCAGCCCCGAGTGCTGCGTTGGGTCTCGTCTCTGGTCCCCTCCTGCTCTCACTGGGGCAGCAGTGGGAACCTTGTCCCTGACCCTGCTGCCTGGCCAGCTGCTCGGTGCTCCCTTCTGTCCTCCTGCGGGGTTTTAGCGTGCAGGTGTAGCAGTTTTGTTTGTGTAGATTTCGGGTTGTTCTCCCTGACTGTAACAGACCTAAAGAAAGAAGATAACGTGTTGATCACAGTTCTCTCCTTGGCTACAATCCTCTCAAATGGCTAAGTTGGTGCATCTTGCTGCCTTTAATTATGTAGTTTGAATGAAAATGAGAAGGAAGCAGTTTGCCTTGGGCCCATGCATACCTGGCATGCTTCATCACAGCCTGACAAATATCCCTTAACCCAGTCACTAGCTTGTATTTTATTACTTATTTTTAAAAATCCAGCCCAGGGAATTGTGGGGTTTTTAAGGGGAGGGGTGTGACCTGCAAATATTTGATTCTGTTCCTGTCCCACAGTTCTATGTAAAATTTATTTACTGGTTTTCCTTTTAAACCATTAGCTGACCTTCCCTACGGATCCCAGCTGTGCATTAGCATTGCTTGGGGATGTGTTTGTATCTTTTGTCTAAAAATACCCAGCCGGTAGGATCCATGATCCATGAAAGCTAATTGAAACAATTTCTCTTCAAGTTTTGCCAAGTGAAGCATGCATTATAAGCATTAATATCTATAAATTGAATTGTTAATGAATCTAGACACTAATAATGAATGCAATTTTGTAGGCTTAACTAGAAACACTAAAATTATCAGGATCTGGAACAGAATTTTCAATCATTTTTGCTTATTAAATAGCAAAACTATGCTTTTAATAAGCTAATCATTTTTATTTGACCCCATAGGAGTAGCTCAGCTGATTAGAAACAGGTTTCAAAGTGCAAAACAATGTTGTTTTTCTCTCCCTGTTTTAACTACCACAGTGCTGATCAGATACTGATCTCCATTGCTTATTCTGCAATTCCTCTAAAAGAATTTGCAGCAGAACCTCTCTATGTCCCATTGAACAGGAGAATTCTCTGCACAGATAAATCATGCTGTAAGCTGCCAAAACAACTGGAGCTTGCTTGAAAGATTGTTAGTGCACAAAAATACAAATATGAGAGATTCCTATTTGGTCTTTGTTATATCCAGAAGTAGAAAAGCACTTGATACAACTCAAAACTCAAGTCCAAAGCTAATAAACAGGAATCTTTTTCTCCCCCAGTTTAAAATTAGCCTTTAGATTTTATGCAGCTGAAGAATATGGTATGATTCAGAGTTATAATAAAAAGTAAATCTTAGGTTCTGATGGTTTCCTTTAAAACAGTTTTGTGAAGTTTGCCATTCTTCCTGACTCCAGTGGCTGGAGACTAGGAGGGCACAAGGAGATTATTCTGCGAGTCCCTCAGGCAAAGCTTCTTCTCACCACGCTGTTGCTGGCAGCCCTTGCAGACAAGCTGTCAGCTTTTATAGAGCACTGCTGTCCCTTAGACAAGCAATTTCTTTTACCAAAAGATTTAGTAACTCTACAGGATTTGTTAAATGAAAAAATCAAACTTGGTTATCTTGCAAGATAATGGTAAAGAACGATCTCTGAAAGGTAAGGGAAAGGGATGTCCAGGATTTATCTCTGGCTTTATGTCTGGGAAGGACCATAAAAGGTTCCTCCATCTCTGGAGGCAATTGATATCCTTACAGAAATGTATTCCAGTGCTTAATTACATTTTCTATTAGAGAGAGGGGGTTTACTTTATTTAATCTAAATCTCCCTTACTACAGTTCATACTTCCATTTTTTTGTCTTCTATGAACATGGAGAAAGGTTTTCACTCTTTACAACAACCTTCTCTTTATTTGAACGCTCTTTCCATGTTCCTCAGCTGCCCCCCCCTCATTTCTTCCCTTTTTTAGCATGGGCAGATGTTGGGTAGCAGTAATAACTGACTGATTAACATGGGATGGCAAGGGAGGAATACTGGCTAGCTTGGAGGGATGAAGTGATAAGGAAAGAAACATCAACAGGTGGAACTAAATAGTACAGCAGGGGATTCAAAATACTTCACCCAAGTACTAACGGGAAAGAATTGGTGTTTCCTAGTTCAGTTTAAAACTCAATGGGAAATTAATATTAAGTTAATATAGAAATACACATTGAAGTGCAGAGTACTCTGTGCAGGAGCTCTAACTTAGTAGATAGCATGTAAATGTTACACTGAAATATGTAGCTGAAGTAGTTCAGAATGTTTTTACTACTTGGACATTTGTTTTTGTGTGCATGCACACTGGGATCCTGTTCTGCCTCCCCTCGTGGCTGCCAGTGAACCCCTGGGCACTTCCCACTCCTTTGCAGACCTTTTTGCTGTGCTGAGGGTGTTGCAGGAGCACCTGACAAATACCCAAAAATACCACCAGGGACTGCACGATCACAGTCATGGCTGTGCAACTCAGCCCCTCTCCAGGCTAAACACTTTCATTTTGGTAAGCTGTTTGGTGATATTTTCATCATGATACATCTGCAAAATGAAATGACTGAGATAGTTTGAGGGGAGAAATGCTTGAGGGTCTTCCCCCACCTCCCCTCCCATGCCTTTTCCTGACGGACAATGCACTGGCAGGAAAGCTATCAGTGGATTGCTCAGCCTGAGCAGTGTGCCCCATCCCACTGCCTGCACTGGGAAGGGAGAGGGTGCTGGTGCTGGGTCTGAGGTGTATATTCCTGTTCTGTTTCTTCTGTGAAAAGTCCATATTCTGTGAGACAACTATTAGCATTATCTTTAGTAACTGATATTAGAATTCATCCATTGATGACTGGTGTGTTTGGTTTTATTCTTTGCTGTCTTCTGCTTTCAAATATTCCTTTTCCCAAACCAACAGCAGAAAAAAAGGAAAACAATAAAGTTTTCTCAGTGCTGCTGTCTATTGACATTCAACAGAATAACTGCCCTGGAGATAATTCCTCCTCTTAAGTAAACTACTTCAGTCAGGGCTGTTAGCATGGAGGATATTGGCATTCCTGTTTACTGAACAGGAGTCTTCCAGGATCCTTGCTTTTTTAGGGAATTTAGTATATGTATGTGTACTTTTCAATAAATGTAACAAATAATCCAGGCAAACCTGGGAGCCTGCTAGTGAGTCATATGCAAACTGAACCAAAAACATTTAATCCTGGAGTAAACATTTATGAAGTGTCTGTGCCACCCTTTGCAAAGGGATAAAGTGGTCAGTCAGTGTGCTACAATGTGCATCCAAGAAAGAGTCAAAATAATACTTTCTTGTACTTTAAATGTAAAATAGTGTAAATAATTATGTAAATCAGGTAATGGGTTAAAGCCTTGCAGCCTCTTTCTTCCACTTGAATGCCAGTTGTGTCAGGTGCCTACCCTCCTCCTCCAGAAAAGAAGTTTCTGTCCCTCAAAATCTGCCCCTGCTGCAGCCACTGCACTGACACAGCTGAGAGCTGGAGAACTCTCTGCTTCACAGATTGAGATGCAATTTTTTCAGCTATAAAAACTCAACCACACAGTGTATCTCAAGTACTAGAGAAGGACGACTTCACCTGAGTTGGTTTTGCCTGCCCTGTACAAACAGAAAAATCAATGGTCTTTGTTCTTTGTTCTTTTATTGAGGAGAAAAAAGTACTTTTTTCCCACCTGGGAGGGCTAATGGGATACTCTGGTGTGCAGCACCATTTCAGCGGTGAGGGAGGTGTCCCTGCTTGATCTCTGCTTGATCTCTGCTCATGAAAATCTTCAACCAGGTGTTCATGCTGCTTCTGGTCAGGTTCTGGGTCTCCTGATCCATCATTTTGCTAAGCCTCTGTGGGGTCCTGTGCAGCACTTTTTGAGTCTAGTCCCAAGGAGGGTGTGACTTGAAAGTCACGACCTTTTCAGTGGCCAAGAGGTGAAAAGTGGTGCTGTGGAACACCTCTATAAACCTGGCTGCAAAGGCTGAATGTTCTGATGGACACTGACAGGCATCTGAGCCTCCCAGGTCGTGTCTGAGTCCCTGGCAGAGTCAAACCAAACAACACATACGTGCAAAGCTAGGAGGTATCTGTTTTTTTCCCTACATTTCAGACCAGCAAGATCTAATAACCTTTACTTTGGTCTCCTGCACATCCTTCTGAAAAACGAGGCATGTCAGATCCTCAGAAATGAAAGGAAATGGGATAACCTTACACCTGAATTGACATGGGCATGTCTTCTGTCATTCCTCAGTATTTTGCTATCCCATGTTTTATGTGGCTCACCTTTCACATTGACAAAAGAGACAACAGATGTATCTTTTTTATTTCTAGAATACATGATTCCTTTAGAGCAGCTCTGTCATTTATCTTGCCAAATATTTAGCGCTGCTCTGTATGTGAGGCTCTTCAGGAAGATTACAAGATTTCTCATTCTTGCTGCCTAGAATTTAAACAAATACCAAAAAAAAAAGTGATATATTAAAGAGGAAGAGGAAATAATTGACTAAGTGTGGTGCTGGGAAGCAAATCAGTGTTTCAGCAATTGAGGATTTCTGGCCACCAGTCTGGGTTAGTGGAACTGCTTGGATGCCATGTGGGATGTCATGACAGCCTGTTGTCACTTTTCAGAGGACTATAACCAAGGTTCATCATAACAGCAACCCTCAAAGTCAAGATAGTTCAAAGCAGTAGCAGCCTTGCAAACAATTACACCCACTGTTTATTTTGTGTGTGTGTATTTATCTCCTTTTCTTCTCATCCTCAGAGTTCCAAGTTTTTATCAGAGGTTTTTGCAGAGTGGAACTGGAAGTTGTTGACACACTCCACCCAAAAACACTGAGCATGGGGAGAGGTGCCCATGCCCATTTCAGTGCCACAGGAGAGCAGGTCATGGCACATGAGGAATGTGAAACTGTTGTTTATGCTTATTCTAATGAAAGAACCAACAAAGGACAGTTCCCTTTACAAAAAGAAAAGGAAACAACTTTTAACAAGATCAAGTAGAATTTAAGAAACTCGTTGTGAAGGCAAATATAATAAATACCTTTTTATGCCACACTTCCTGTGGCCTGAGAGTCAGATGGTGAGAAATAACCCTATGAAATGGTAGCTTCAAGAAACAGTGTGCACAGGTACTATTGCACTCATATTTTCATGTCATCCACTGCTGCTCTGCCAAATTAAATTCCAACTCAAATTATTCAGGAAGACACAACACTGAGCTGGTTCCTCAGACTGGAGAGATGGAAGATAGCTCTGGACAGAGCTTCAAGAGTGAGAAATGTAATTTGATAATCTGGAGAGATCACATAGTTAAGGGCCTGTTGGAGGCGGAGGGCATGTTAGTTGTTTCCTAGCACAGGTAGGTCTCTGACCAGGGTTTGGCACCTGCCCTGTCTTTCCTGTGAAAGTGTAGGTGTTTCCAAACTATGCCTAAAAAGTTGAGGGGAGGAGACGAGCTTTGAACTTTGCTTTTTTGGTAGCTCCTTGGTAGTACAGCAGCCTTGTTTTTCCCGTCATCTTTGCCCCTCGCTCCAAGCGAAGATGCCTTGTTGTTAGCAGAGATTTTCTGACGCGGCCAGGATTAGAACTGACTATTTTGCAGCCTGTTCTTTATTCTCGATTCAAGACTTGCAGAGTGCTCTCTGTAACATTGTAATGAGATCTGGGATAATAATATCAAGCTGTATCTAAACAATTGGATTAAAGGAAGCCCTTGGAATAGGACAGAGGTTGGTGTAACTTGCTGGATCACGTGTCCAATTGCTGGCCACTTCCCCAGGGACAAAGTTTTTCCTCCTGGCAGAGCTCAGCAGCTAGCTTTCAGCTTCTTTCATGATCAGCATTTTGTACCGAATGTTTTAAAATGTTTGGAAAATGCAGCATAAGGAAGATTGAAGGTGTTATCTTTAATTGGACTAACCTAAAAAATTAATATTGAAAAGTTTTCTCCTTGTTGTGTTGCTATTGACCTGATGTTAAGAATAGCTTGTGCTGGTCTGGGGGAGAAGAGTAGAGGAATATATTTTGCTTTTGGTTTTTTTGTGCTTCGAATTTTGGTGGGACAGGAGAAGTTGCTATTATGTTTAGAAAAAAAAGGTCTGAGCAAGAACAGGAAGTATTTTCAAAATTCTTTTTAGGTGTTAGGCTGCCTGTGATGATCTGTTCATGGATGCAGCTGGCAAAGGCTCCAGCCAGTGTGAAGGTGTTGGTAATATCTGTTTGTTAGTTGCAGAACCAGGAAGGTCTGAAAGGTAGATGGACCTTTTGTTTTAACCTGGTGAGGCTCCTTTGGTAATCACTGCTCAGAAAGTAATGGCCTTATGGAATGGAATTGCAATTGCCTGCTTTGACCTCAAGATATTACTTTGTCTTCCTTGCCTGCCTCTCTCCCTTTCTCCCTGGAAAATTAACATTAGATAAGAGTGAGGTAGATTCTTTTCTAGTTTATTCATTAGCAGCAGCAGCAGCAGTATTGTTAATTATGTTTAGATTGTAGAGGCTGTATTATGAGTGGCCAGAGAACACAGAATTAGTTTCAGATTTTCATAGCTAGGAGGTGGGAAAATCCTCCTCTGGGCTGCAGACTAAGCAGATTTCCTCTGGATATCACTGAGGCAATAAACAATAAACTGCAACTTTTTTATCATAGCTTTGCTCTCCATGCACGGATTTTACTGTGAGAAATAACACAGCCCACTTCTTGGACTGTCTTGTTCTCTTTATTTACATGTGTCATCTTCTCAGCTTCAGCTGGTAGTGTTTTCTTCTTTTTTTTTTTTTTAATTCTTACAAGAGCAGTCAGAATGTCCTTGAGGAGCCTTTAACTGGTCTTTTGGGTCCTCCTATATGAGTTAGGGGCCTGCCAAAGCCTACAGCCATCCTCCCTGAGCAACTCTCACCAGCGAGCAGGATGGGAGCTGGTTACTTGACATAATAAATAACTATAACCTTTCTTTTTATTTTTAGTTTTGTAATTTATTTATGTTTTCAAAATGTTTTGGTTTTAATCAGTTTATAAACAATTTGTTTGTGACTCAAAATATCTGAATAATTTGTTAATAAAAACACCACTCTGAGCACAAGTCCAAGGGAGTGTGGCACTGCAAATACATTTATTTTACAAAAGCCTTCTCTTGCCCACTCTTGCCATCCCGACGTGCTGTGGTACTGTATTTCTGACAGACTGAACTGAAGGTATCCAATTCACCTGACAGTGTTTTCTGACTTGCTCAGTCTTCTGGAAGAGACCTCTTCAGAATCTGCACTGTATTGCCTTTATGCTCTTTTGTCCCTTTACAAGTGCATGGGGGATTTTGCTGGTCACTGGGATGTGTTCAGCATTACAAAAGTGTTTCTAATAACCAAATTTTACTCCTGGTGTCTTTATAAACTCCCTCAGGTCTTCCTCATGATTTCTTCTTCTGAAGCCGGTTTGCACATGTTCCTTTGGGCTTTTTGCATCAACACTTGATAAGTACTGTGTGTGGATAAGACATGACAGCACATTCCTGAGGAATCCCTGGAAGCACAGGGCACACATTTCACTGCGTGGAGACAGACAAACCATGTTTAAGTTGATCCGAAGCAGGGCAGACCCTTCTCAGCCCTGAGTTCCTCAATATTTAGTGGAAACTTCAATGTTGGATGAGGAATTGAGGTGGAACATGAAACAATCCCTTTCATCCTCAACTGAAGTGCTGGTACTCATTTTGTCCTTGGTAATTAAAGGGTATTTCTTGTTTTTCTCACTCTTTCAAGTCTGTATCAGTAAGATCTTTGGAGTAATTGCTCAGAACAATAACATGGAAGTAGAACATCACTGATCTTCTTGGCTGGGAAATTTGTGAAAGGGAATGAAAAAAGGGAGAATTTCTCTGTCAGAGCTGCAGTTTGGAGCTCAGTGGGGTCTGAGCACGGAAAGAGCAGCTTTGTGTCAGCTTTGAAGAGGTGAATCCTTGAATTCATGGTGTGTGTGTAAGTTGCACATAATAGGAAATATCAGACTGTTAAAAATTCTGATAAATTTCAAGGAACTAAGCAACTAGTGTCAGAGAAATGGGTGCAAGAAATATTTAAAAAGAAAACAAATACAAGTAGAGAGAAAAACAGGCAAGGATTTAAATATATCATAAGCACATCACAACTAATTCATCTGATAAAGGAAGATACAAGACAGAAGAGGTGATTGATGTAGCTCAAAGATTTGATGGTGCAAAGCACCTTTTCTTCAAATGATGAAAGGAAATAGGGCAAAAATCAGAATATTGAGGATTATTTACGATGTAAAGAGAGGGAGAGTAATCAAAAAGGCTGAGTAAATTCTAAAACGAAATAAGAAATGGCTTATGGTGTATGTGGTGTGGGGAGAATAAAGAAATCCTTACTAAACGGAGAGTCACTCAGGAATCTGAAATGGATGAGCCCTGAACTGATTTCATAAATGGGCCTTGACAAAGGGGAAAACACAGCAGCACAAGGCTATCTGTGAGTAATGGAAACATTTCACAATGTGGGATGTTAATAGAACACTTGGAAAGGAGGACTATAAATAGCAAACCAGTTCCATGTATGTGTCCTTTATGAAAAAGAAATTCATTAGTATTTTTTTGCAAAATATTGAGAATTAATTTGGAAGATAATAAACTGCTGAGATAGCAAGGGATTGCAGCATCCATATGAGTAACACCTTTTCCTTTTCCTCCTTTCAAAAAAGGGATTCAAGTCAGTATTGCTCAGTACATCAGTACATGGTAAAATATTGTCCAAATTTTTCTGGCTTGTGATCTGTGAAGCATAATCAGTAAAAGCTCCTATGCTTGGAAGCATGTCTGTCACAAGGCACCTCCTGCTCCAAGATAGAGCTGCCTGGATGCTTCTTCCAGTCTTTTTAGTAAGTGTGGATGACTCTGGGTACCTAAAGAAGTAAAATAACTTTTTGTTTAAGGTGGGTTATTCCTGTAAGTTTGACTCAACCAGACTGGATTTATTCTGCTGGTGAATCTTTGACAGAGCTAATGGCTACTTAGCCACAGGAATGTGAATGCCCTAGGAAGCATCAGGGTGCCAGCATTGCATAGAGAATACAAGGTTTACACTTCCAGGGAGAGGTATTTTTAAACATCTAATGCATAGTAGGTGCCTGAAATAAATAGAAGATGTTTATCAGTAACTTCTGATCAAAGATTATATTGTATTTGAGAAGAGTGGCAGTGACAGTGTTGCAGAATTCCATCAAATTGGATGTAAATTTCTCAATAATTTTTTGTATTAATTTCTGCATTCAAGATGGCAAAAGTAATTCAGAAGAACTGACTAATGTGAAAATATGTAAGGCTGACACTACAAGACTAATATTTTCCCTATACTGCTTAGTAGAGGACCCAGACCAAAAAAAAGGGGAAAAAAAAAAAAAGGTTTAATTATTGCCAAGCACAGGCAGTTAGAAAAATGATGGAACAGTTGCTGGGAGATTAGTAAATGTGGATCCCAGGCAACACCATTTCTAAAATAACTTTTTTTTGTAAAACTGTGTTTAAGGGCTGGAAGTAATGATTTATGAAGAAATATGAAAAGAATTAGATGTGTTTAACTTGGCAAAATAAATGAAGAGTGTTGTACTTGCCCACAAGCATATGAAGAGCATAAACAGAAACCATGGAGAAGAATTGCCTTGGACAGGACCTAAGGAATGCAAATGAAATGTATTGTGATCATAATGCAAGAAGGAAAATGTATCTCAGATATCAGGTAATATCCTCCATTAGCAAGATTTATGAAATCCATCATGATGGGAATATGAAGGAAATTATGAAAAGTCCATTGACTGAGTCAACTGAAATTGGATTAGAAGGTGTAGAGCAGTTCAGCCCTGAAACGGGAATTGTCACATGCCCAGCAAATCTTGCAGACTCGTGAGACTGTGGCGTAACACAGATGTGTTTCAAAGTTCTCTCTCAGTCAGAGGTGCAGGTTCTGTCCTTGTGTGTGAATGCAGGTGAGCAATCACCAAGCAAGTGTGCCTTGGTCGTGCCTTGGCTTCTCTCAGCTGAAGTTCCATATGAGTCTTGTGGCAGAGTCTTCATAAACGATAGCATAGTAACATGCTCCTTCACCCCATGAGTGTCCCTAGAACCAGAGGGTTCCACAGAGAACTGGGCACAGAACATTTTGACCTCACTCTTACTGTCTGTCTCCCAGGTACCTGCCCAGAGGGCTCCCAGACTCCAGGGCTCACTTCAGAAGCTCAGGAGTGTCGACTCTGGTTGGCTGACACTGTGCCAGAGAAGTCTGGCTCTCTCTGGTGATAAGCCTAAGTGACAGACTTGGAAGGGGCCCCACTCATTTTCACCTTCAGCAGCTTGCTCTCAGGAGTCGGGCGCTGCCAGAGCTGAGGCAGATGGCTGGTTTGGCATCCAAGTGTACCTCTGGCACTGCTCCATGTCTTATATCAAGCTCAGCACTAAAGAACTTCTGAGGTTATTGAGCCTCTCTCCACAACCGGCTTCACCACAGGTTTTGGGATCAGCGCTCCTGTTGTGACAGCAGGTTTAGTTTAGATTCTGATCTGAGATCATGGCTGCACTGTTCAGCTCCTGGAAACCTGCATGGTGAAGGCTGGTCAGCTTTTGCCCCGTTTTAAATCCTTGCAAATACCAAAGTGGCGGTTCCCTTGTGTCATGTCACCAAGGCTCAGCCTTCAGTAATTTGCCACTTTCCCTTCAGGGAATCAGAGGCACCTGCACAGAATTGTTCAGAAGAATTTAGAAGGTTGGTCAACTTTGAAGGGTGCCTTGTGGATCTAGATCAGCAGTCTCCATAATAGGATGTACAAGACCATCTATTAGGGCACAGGGAGAAAACGCTTTTTTTGCAGTAATAAATTTTAAAACAGTATTTATTTCATCCTTATCCTTTGTAAATGCCTATTTTTGTGTATGCTTTATAAAGTATGTAATACAGTAGTATGTGGAGATAATTTAGAGATAAATACACATACACTGGCGTGCACTCAAAATTTTTTTTACTGATCAGGTGCACAATCAAAAAAAGTTTGGAGCCCGCTGATCTACATGTTCAGAGAAGGATGAGAATGATGGCTGTGGCACAAAGATCTTCCACAAAGAGAATCCTAAAGACTGATGATAACCTTTGAAGAGAGAATATGACACAAAGTAATGAAAAGTAATGAAAAAACCCTGGGCAAATCTGCTGGGATGGTCTGTGCTTGCTTGTGTTGTCAGTAGGTGCTTGAACTCTTTCTCATGTACACTGGGGTGTGTTTTAGCCTTGTGTAAATCCACAACTGCTGTGTAGTCCAATAACAGCATCTCTCCTGCCCTCTCTGCCTGGTTGCCGTGTCTCTTCGTTGGGTCCAGCCTGGCTCTCTGTATCCATCTGCTCTCATGGAGCATCCAGGCCTAGGTTGGACAGTCGGGCAACCACAAGTCCTGGAACATCTATCCCCAGAAAGGGCATACATGTGGCTGGCTCCACGCTTGGGTTGGTGTCCCATTTTCAGCTGTAGCTGCTAGCTGCAGCCACAGTCTGATCATTCAGAATGTTAATTTATATTCTTTATTATGGCTTCATATACGTGGCCCAGGGCTTCAGCAGACTCCTTCACAGTACCACAGCCATGGCTCTGCCCAGGGGAGGCCTTTGCAGGACATGAAATGTGCTGACTAGGGAAAAATGGTGTCAGTTTTTACACTACTGGATCTCTGATTGGCACCTGCCATCTGATCTTTCTCCAAGGCAAAAAACACAGTCAGGTCTCAGCAGTTTCCATCACACAGCGCAGGCAGCATACCTGTTTGCCAAAGATACATGCTGCCAAACTTTGAGCTGTCATTCCAAATTAAGATGTTAGAGCTTTCCTTGCCTATGATAAGTCATTAAATATTGCTCAATTACCCTTGCATTGAGCCTTTTTTTAAATTCAAGCTTACTTTACTGAAAGGCATCCTGTCTTGATTTGGAGATATTAAAAGATGAAAAATCCTCCTTCCTTTGATAGGGCAGGGTTTTTAATGTCTAATCATTCTCACTATAAAACTGTGCCTGATTTCCAATTTAAGCTGGTCTGGCTTCAGCTTCCAGCAATTGGTTCTTGTTATGCCTTTCTTGGCTGGATTAAAGAGCCCTCTAGGACCTGGTATTTTCTCCCTTTGAAGGTACTTATACATCGTAATCAAACCATCTCTTGATCTTTTTAATAAACTAAACAGATCGAGCTCCTTAAGTGTCTCATTCTCAGGCAGCCATTCCAGTTCTCAAATAATTTTTATGACTCTGCACTGTCTCTAATTTTCCTGTGTCCTTTTAAAAACACAGCCACCAGGAACAAAGGCAGTCAGGGTATTTATAGTCAACTGCTTGTTCCTTTTCCCAAAATCCTTTAGATTCTCTTATTTCCATGCCAGTTCCCCACTCGGTAGAAGACCTTCTTGCTCCTAGAAACTATGACTGCTGATGTCATTTGCTCCCAGTGCTCCCAGACACATAATCTAGCACCAAAAAATGTGTGGACCTTTGCTCTGATTGGTGTAACTGTTCTTGAGCTTTTTTTTCCCATTTGTAGGAGCTATTTTAAATCATTAATGCTCGGGAACTAGGGCCTTTGTGTATTTCACATTGTAAAAGGACAAGAGCTGTTTGGGGCTGTCCAAAATCACCATTTATTGTAACTGGGCCTGTTTGTTCTTGTAGAGGAAACCGAGGCTTCTACCACCCTCCAGAAGCGATCTCAGTAACCAAAATGATGTTTCAGTTCAGGCAATGGTCACCAGAGATAACACAGGGGGATTGGCCAGGGAGGACAGAGTTCAGGAACCACTTAGACTTCTCTAATGAGCCCAGGAAGCTGCCCTGGTTTGTACAGGGAATGATGCTGTCCATGAGGATTTCCTAAAACTGTCTAGTGCTGCTTCTCAGACTTGACTGCTGCTTTGTTGGTTTTGTTTTTCCTGCAATGTATCTGTGTTTATTAAGGGGATAGTGGATGATCACTCCCCACCGCAATAAAAAGGAAATTTTCCAGGTATTACCTTGGTGAACTTATTTCTGTAACAATCCCTTATCCCCTTTTGGTGCCCTTTCCAATTCTGTTCCTGTTATTAGTCATAGTTATCTTCTGCTGACTATGAGCAAACTGGAGGCCAGTTCTGGGGTACCTTGTGTTGCCAATACTAGGCATTTTTTCTGCTGCACCAACCAGCCTCTGAGATATTTATCCTTGCAATTATCCGCCAGGTAGGCAACAGCTATTACCTAGTTTTAAGATAGGGAGGAGAAGCCGAGGTATTGAAAGCTTCAGTAGGTCAGGGCTTGAACTAAGATCTTCTAAATCTGAAGTAATTGTGCCTCCTCTCTGTTCCATCTTTAAAAAATAAAGCACACATGTTAGTTCTGAGGCTCGCTTTCATCTTCACCATTCTGCCTTCAGAAATCTTCACTCCTCCTCGCCGCACTGCGGTCGCCCTCGAAGAGTTGCACAAAGGGTGTCAGTCACTTTGGTTCACTGTCATCAAATATTGAGGAAAAATAGGAACAATTACAAGTTTAATATTAAAAGAAGCAATTTCATTTCCTTTCTGGAGTCTGTGTAGTTTTTCAATGCTACCTGAAGAAGCAGAATCCCTTGTGCCTGGTGAACACGGCTCGTTTACCCCAACTCGGACCTCAGCCCCAGCGTGCAGGAGACGGGCAAGGGGACACTGGGACTGGCCTGGGCTGTGGCTCGGCGATGCACTGTTTTATTTTTAATTCCCAGCTGGGTCCGACTGCCAAAACCAGGCC
>VXAX01003287.1:92881-139629 GCA_013399835.1 Leptocoma aspasia | reverse complement strand
GTCTGTGTGTGCGTGTGTGTGTGTGTGTGTGTGTGTGTGTGCGTGTGTGTGTGTCCGTGTGTGTGTCTGTGTGACCGTGTGTGTGTGTGTGACCGTGTGTGACAGTGTGTGTGTGACAGTGTGTGTGTGACCGTGTGTGTGACCTTGTGTGTCCGTGTGTGTTCGAGTCCTGGCCGTGTCTGACTGCAGGGCACAGCCACTGCGCTCGTGCGGTGGCGCAGGGACAGGGACAGGGACAGGGACAGGGACAGGGACAGGTGCCCGTGCCCGGGGCCGCCGCTCTGGGCGGTGGCGGTGACATCGGGCACGGAGGTGCCGCGGAGCTCCAGGCGTGCTGGCAGCGCCGGCAGGGCTGTCTGTCGCCCAGGGAGCACCTCGGTGGGGCCGGGGGCAGCTGTGACCCATGGCACTGGCACCTTCAAGGCCTGGTCGGGGTCTCGGCGGGCTGGGCAGGAGCTCCGGGGCTGGGCAGGAGCTCCCGGGCAGGGCAGGAGCTCCCGGGCTGGGCAGCTCCTCCCGGGCAGGGCAGGAGCTCCGGGGCTGGGCAGCTCCTCCCGGGCAGGGCAGCAGCTCCCGGGGCTGGGCAGCAGCTCCGGGGCAGGGCAGCAGCTCCCGGGGCTGGGCAGCAGCTCCGGGGCAGGGCAGCAGCTCCGGGGCTGAGCTGAGCCCGCGGAAGCCCTGCAGCAGGCGAGGCTCCCCCAGGTGTGAAGGGCAGGTGCGTGTTGTGACCCCTCCGTGCTCAGCCGTCCCCTTGCAGGGCTCCCAGCCGGGCTGTGGCGCTGGCCCCCGGCCCGGGCTGCAGGGGAGAGTCCCTTCCTTGGCCACAGTGGGCGAGGAGGCTGCTGGCTGCTGCAGGGGAAAAGGCTGAAGCTGCCAGAAAAAAACTGTAAGGTATAAAAGCCTACAAATTGGGGAGAGCATTCTCCTTTGACAGAGTAAAAATAAAACCTGGAATGGGAAAGGAAAGGCGTGAAAGAGTTAGTGACAAAATATCATGTACAGCTGGGGAGATGATGGTTTTATTGGTATTGCAGGGGGGGGAGGGAGAAGCTGAGAGGCAGTGAAAACACAATTTGGCCTAAAATTGAATTTCTCTAATAAGGAATTTCAGAAGCGGCTGCCTCATTCACTGTGCGGCCAAATAATCATATGCGCTTTAATAATCTTTATTTTACAGGAGTATGTTGCCAGGGCAACAGAGTGTAAGCAGGAGCACAGCACCTTGCAGATCACAAAGGCAAAGCTGCAGAAAGACATTTCAGCGAGTTTCTCTCTCCCTTTTGCAATGTAATGACGACTTATTTTTCATGCACTGATTTAATAATCTTATTGAAAGATCCTTTCCCGGTTTCTCTTATTCTTGTCTGTCTGAGCACGGACAAAGGCAAAAATCTGGAATTGTCAAGCCCACTGGGCTCAGCAAACTAACAGATGTAATATGTTTAGCATTTTTATGTAATTACTTTTTATTGCTATTTTACCCTACTTCTATTCCTCCCCGGTTAGATGCTGCTTCCCTTCCATTCCAACCCAATCAGGGGATGGAGGGGGCTGGGGGAGAGTTGGTAATTGACGGCATTAATCGGGAATTATTAGTGGGACGTGTTTTCAGAGGTGGGGGTTGGGTGCAGCAGGAGACCTTTTAGGAAGGGTGAATTGAATTATGGGCGATGCAATAATGAAGCCTGTGGGCTGTAAGCTGTAGAGGACACTCATCCTCGCAGAGCTCTGAGTGTTATTTATCACGGGCTGTGCTCTCTGGGTGAAAACCAGCACGTTGCCCTACTGACATCCTCTGGATGAGGGGGTCTCAACTAGCTGGGCTGAAAAACAGGCTGATTTGGGATGATGAAAAATGGAAACGTCTAGAGATCTTTGATGTTGGTTAGGCTGGGAGCAGAAATGCCCCAGCCAAACCCTCAGCAGGGCACAGTGTGCCCAGTCTGTCTCTTGTAAACATTTTGCCTCTTTCCCAAGGGCCAGGCTGAGGAAGGAAGCTGTGGAAAGCAGTCGTTGCAGGGAGGCAGGGGAAGGCTCTGCGAAATGAAGTACAAAAACCCTGGGTCATCTCACTTTGGACGAGGAATTCTGAGAAATCAGGAACAAAGGCTGACACCGGAGCACAGCTGTGCTCTGGCACTGCATGTGGCAGGTCTGGCTGGCACCAGGAAGCAGCAGAATATGTGGGTTTGGTGGGCTCAGAGGCTCAGGAAAAGGACATGGTGATGGGGGTTTGCAGCCTCAGCTGAGAATGTCACAGTTTTGTAGTGTGGATACAGGCTCATAGATGTTACTGACATGGAACTTTGCTTTAGGAGGCCAGTTCTTTAAACAACAGCACATAGATTTATGTGTTCTGCATTTTGAGAAAGAATTACATGAAGTGATGTTTAACAATATATGTAAAATAATACATTTAATGTATATAAAAATAATATTTAGGCCAAGCAGTATTCTCCATACTGGATTACGTTGTGCCAAACACTACTGGTTTTCTCTGAGTCAGCATCCCCCAGTCACTGTGAATGTGAGATGTTCCTTGAACCAGGGTTTTACAGAGCAGTAAAAACTGCCCTGAAGCTCATTGCAGAAATGTCTAGAAGCTAGATTCAGGAGTGGGAGGTGGTTCTGCAGAAAGTGGGGACAGTTGTGTGCAAGAGAGGGAAAAAGTCTGTTTGGAGGCTTGGGCAGGAGGTTGTGACTCACCATGTCCCTGTGTCCCCAGGTCCGGAATGTTCCCAGTCATATGGAAGCATTAACAGTCATACAGTGCTTGGAGTCTCACTACCACTAATGTCTAATCACAGTACAGACAAAAACTGGAGTTCTGAAGCCCAGTTAAAATTCTGTTGTTTTCTCAAAAAACAGATGAGCATTTGTACCTGAGACATCCAAACCCAGGGAGTGAACTGTTCCTGGCTGCAGGAACAAGAGTGTGTGATTCTGTGCACAGTGAGGTGAGCAATTAATGCTGCATTGATGTGTTCACTTTATTAACCTTTGTTTATAAACCAAGTGTAAGGACATTGTACTCTCACTAAAAACTTCAGCTTGGCTTTTAGAATATTTGCTAATCCTAAACAGCACAGGATCAGATAATGCTGTAGTATAAAAATTACTTAATATAAGGTTCTGCAATAGAATAATGTACATTAAATATATACAATATAGAAAGCAATAAGATGCCTTCTATATAAAATTACATATGTAAGTATATAGAATTACTCATTTGTAGTTTTGAATGCGTATGTAGATTGAGGAGTTTAGGAACAAAGACAATTCTTTAATGTTGTCATAAAAAGGAAAAATAAAACCTCTTTTTTTCTGAGCAAACATATCCCAGGTTTCACCTTCCTGCTACTAAATAAACTAATTGCAATGATGTAACTACTGCATAAGGTTTTATCTGATTAGAAAATTCAGCAGTGGCTGACGCTGAATTGTCCTATTGTTCCCAGTCTGGAGATATGCAGGATTTTCTACAGCCATTGTAATATTTGTCCCTTTTTTTTTTTCATGGACAGGTCTGATTACTATTACCTAGGCTGTATTTTCCTTATGAAGAAAAAGGCTTTTCATAAAGCAGAAAAGGCTTAATTACGTATGAAACTGTTTTTACTGACTATAAAAGCACATGAGCATCCTTCAAGTTGTGCTCCTAAAGCTTTTCCATGGCATGTGGGGTCAGGAGAGGGAATAAACAGAAAAGTTTGAATACAAGATTCCAGTGCAGTTTGTCTTTTTTCCCCACAAACCTGGAATCTGCTTCATCTTAGAATTTTTAATTTTTTTTAATGTAAAAATAATATTTCTTTGGGTTCTCATAATACGACAAATATTTGGAAATTGATTTATTCAGAAAAGTGTTGTTTTATTTCTCTGGGTGTATCTAGAGAACCTGTGGAGTAAATCAGTTCTCTTCTGCTACCTTTATGTTAGCAGAAAAGCCAGGAATGAGTGAGCAGCCTGTTGCTTTGGCAGCGTTTGAGGAAAGGTCTCCCCTTTCCCATGGCCTCAAAAAGCTGGTGACAAGGTCACACTGATCTGAGGAAGGCCAAGTAACTTCTGGAAATCCCAAATCAGGTCAACAATCTTTAATGAAAGATTTGTCCACCATTCAGATTTAAGTGAAGCAAGTCACCTTCCACGCTGCTTTCACCGATGTTTAAGATTTTTTTTTTAATTTGGTATTGGCTGGTTTCTCTGAAATCCAACAGTTCTGCTTCTCTAGGCTCTAGCCAAGGAAATCTACACAGTTTTTGTCATCTCTGCAGCATTCATTTAATAGAAATGCTGCACATTGATTCAGTTAAAATATGTAGATAGAAGATCTCCTAAAAGCAATCTTCCATGGAGCCTGCAGGAAGGCAGCTGCCTGCAACCAGACTGGGCCACAGAAAGAATAATGGAACAAGGTGAACTGCAGACTGCCAGACACTGGACAATATTTCTATATTTTTGGGAGACTGCATTTTTAGCTCCTTAAAGCCAGTGCTGGATGAGAGACCGTTGGCTGGAGGTTCCTTTAAAATTTTTTAATCTCTTTTTTTCTGTTTTAATAATAATAAATTTTAAAAGGGAGAAAGTTAAAAGGATTTTTATTGGTTCTTTTGTAAGACTCAGTGGGGAAGCCCAAAGTTGAAGCAAGGTGAAAGAACCTGTACTTGCTGCAGGTGAAAGTAGGGTTATTGCTATCACAATATTGAAAAGGTTTGTCTTTGTACTGATTTTCCTATTTTCCTTAGGAAAGGTGGGATAAAATTTTGGTGAGAAATTGAAGCCCAGCAGCTTAAATACCCACGTATTTCTAGCACAAAATCTGGGCAATTTGCTTTCCTCTTCCTGCTAGCTTGTATCCCGCTGCCTTTTGAAATTGAAACTCTTCTGACCCCCTAACCCTCTTGTTACTCAGAATAAAACTCTTTTAATTGTGTTTTGGAGGAGCATGCAAGGAGCTCCCACACTACTAATCAGCTTTGCTGGTTTGGGTCTGTATCTCCAGGATTCATGTCTGCAGAACAGCTTGATATGACTGCTGCCCTGCATCACTGATTTAATGCTGAGGAACATTAAAGGTGCAGGTCCCCATTTCCATCCGTGTGTTCTTAGAGGGAGAGCAGCTCCTGGGCACCCCTGGCAGTTCCTGGGACCCTGCAGGAGGACTCAGGCAGGCCCTGCTGTTCCTTGGGGTGCCCGAGAGGGTGACTGCCTGCTGGGCAGGGCTTGCTGTGGGCACGGCATTAACACTGAGACAGTTTCTGGAAGAGACCTTTCATACCTGTTTGTTTGCAATGTATCATGTGGAAATGCAGGTCAGCTTTAGTGCCAGGCACCTCTTCACACAATTAAAAACGAAAAACCCCGAAACTCTTCTAGCTAGAGTCTGTGTTTTGCACTGGCCAGAAGCAGGTCTGGAGGGATTTAAAGCAGACCTGTCTTAAGCTGTTTGAGGTTATCCGCAGCTTTGGTTTGAAGGGTGGAACTGCTGCCTTCCAGTGCCAGAACTTCAGCACTGGACAATACTGAAAAATCCTCCTTTATATTAGGAAGGTGGAAGTTTGTCAATATAAAATCCTGCCCTGATCTAGCTCCCACTTGGGCAGACCCTCACCCATTTTAGTACTGTTCCTTACATCTTTTGCCTTCTCACAGTCCTCAGAAGACACAAACACTGCTCTAGCTTTTCACATTTCAGTGTAACTGTGTTCAGCACTGAGGTTTGCCCCAGCTGCAGCCCGTGGTACACAGAGCTGCTGCTGCTGCCCATTTGCTGACCTTTGTTCACAGCTCTGCTAATGTGCCTCTGTTTGGCCTTCAGCATTCCAGGAGTAGGAAGGCCACTTAACCTGAGTCCTAGCTCTCTGATCCTGTTTGATCAGGAACAGTGATGCAGGAACCTTGGACAAATGACTCTACTGAGAACGCTCCCAATTGCCCTGTAATAAACCTGCCATCCTCCCTGAAAGCCACGAGGAGGATAGAGAGGGCAACAGTGATTTAAAGGTCAACAAGTGTGAGCACTGACAGAATGAAAGAAACAAACTGTAATGCTGAGGCCATGATGAGTGCCCTGTGTCTAAATCCTGGCGTGGCTGGAGCCCGGGAGTGTCAGCATGAGTGTCCTGGTCCCACAGGAGAGGATGCAGGATCTCAGCATCCCTTTATCATCTCTGTGGCTGAGTGCTCACAGCCTTAACTTCAGTGCTGGAGATCACGCATGGAAAGAGATCAGAATTCACCAAATGTCACAGTGCTAGGCTCCTCCTTGAGAAGGAGCTCTGAGCTGAGGAGTCCTCCAGCCTCCAGCCTCCTGTCTGGGCCAAACACACCTGGGGCAGATCCCGTCAGTCCTGGTGGGATGTGTACACCTGGCTATGCTGCCCTTGAGTCAGAATTTCTCTCTTAATAAGATGCAAGCAGAAATTTACAGTGTGTTCTCAATAAGGTAGAAAAATGGAAACATATTACAACTGATGTGTTCTGTCATCTTGTGCATTTGTTCTGAAAGGGAACAAATCCTGTTTGTTCCCTTTCCTGGCAAGCTGGCTCTGGGGCTCATCTACTGACACAAAGCTGGGACAAGCTAGCCAAGAAGCCAGTTGTGCAAATCCTGTTTGATTGGTTTTAGTGAAACGTTTTATTTGCTGGAGTAAAAAATAAACTTTATGGAGGTTTTGTCATCCTACAATTCTGCTGACCCTGTGCTCTTTTGTGCATTTGCCTTTTGGATTTGCGACCATTCAAATTATGATACTTTGAGTTTTTGGGTTTGGTTTTTTTTTCTGTTGTAAACCAATAACTCCATGTGTTCATGCAACAGTCACATGTTTCCTGTAGTTTTAAGACCTGAAGTCTGAACAAAAACTGATGGTCCTGAGCTGCTGGTTCAGTGTCCCAGGGAAACAGCCTATATGGGCTTTGAAGGATTTAATTAATGCCATAACCTTTGGGCGTTTTTTTATTATTGTACTCTTTTACACAAATAAATCACTTAAAAGCTTGATCTGTTTTGTTACCCCAAAGCATGCACGAGATAGTGTTGTACACAGTATCATCCTCTCTAAATGTGAAGTGTTTGCACAAATGAGTTTCAGACAACCTGCTGTACAGACTGCAGTTTGGGAAGTTTCCTGGGGAAAGGAATTCCTGTAGAGAAAAAGTCGCAGTGATCAGAGATCCCTCCCAGCAGGAACTGGGGAAACCTGTGCAAGGCCAGGTAAGGCAGAGCTTAGACCTGGTGCACCAGCAGCCCTTTCAGCTAGAAGGGAGCACATCCACACTTTTGTTTTCACATGCAGAGATTGATTTTCTCCTGTAGATGAATATCCAAATCTGGGTGATTATAACAGAAAAATGAGATCCCATGTTCTTACCACAAATATGATAACTCAGGATGTGATTTCCTGACCATGGTTGAAAGCATGTTTGGGTGGCTTTGCTCTTAAGAAGTCTTTTTGGATTAATTTTCAATCCAGAGTGTCCTGCAGATGTTGCTGATGCCTGCTTGAACATGGCATCCACAGATAACTCACTGTTCTTTCTCAGATATTCACCGCCCACAAGTAGATCTCTTTGGGGCAGGATAGAAGCAGCTATGTTCTGAAGTCACAGAATCACAGACTGGGTTAAGTTGGAAGGGGCATTTAAAGAGGACCTAGTTCAGCCCCTCTGCCATGGCAGGGACACCTCCCACTGTCCCAGGCTGCTCCAAGCCCCAATGTCCAACCTGGCCTTGGACACTCCCAGGGACCCAGGGGCAGCCACAGCCAGGGCCTGACCACATTCACCACCACCACACTTGGTCTGCTCAAGAACTGCAGAATTACTCTGGTAATGCTGGATATTTTCCTGTCAGACGCAACTGAAAGAGAAAGAGTGGCTGTCAGGGAATTGTGACTACATGGTGTGAAAACTCTTCAGGTCAGTTGGAAAGTGATGTGTCACACATGTTCCACTCTGATGCATGAGTAAGGAAGAATGCAAAGATTGGTGGCAAAGTGTGGTTAGATGGATCAATAAACCACAGGATGTTTTGGATTCTGGAGCTGTAAGGAGCAGTGGGAGGCATTGGAAAGTGTGTATTCACCAGCACCTAGGGACTGATCCCGTGCCTGAATGCAGGTATGAACTAAGAAGTAGGAAATGGTAGCAGGAAGCCTCAAACTGAATTGGCAGTGCCACAGAAAAAGTAGGGAAAAACAGGAAATGGGATCCCAGCACATCCTTAAACTTGATGTGCAGCAAGATGTTTGTCTGTGGAGTCTTTGTCCTTTACTGTGTGGGATGCCCTAAAGTATGACATTCTTTCCCTCTGTTGTGTTCCTAGATTGTTGATGTTCTAATTTTGAGCAGATGTCTCTAGTAAGTAAAGGGTGATTCAGTTTTGCACTGGCCAAGTTCCTGTTTTGGCTGTAGACAGGAGGGACACACATAGATTGCTTCCTGTGAAGGCATCAGAGCTGAGCCTGTCCCTCACGACCCTGACGGTGCCCAGCGCTCAGGTTCAGTCACTGTACCAATTGTATTCCCTGAAAGCTGCCATTCCAAGGAGGGAAAAACCGTGCTGGGATGGTCTTTGGCTTTGTGAGAGGTGACTGGTTCCAAGGAGCATTTACACCTGCCAGCCTTTGCTGCTGCTGCCAATGCTCAGGGGATCAGCTAACAGTTCAAAAGAGAGGATCTGGAATGTTGTGACTTTTGCTGTAAGTTTAAGAGAAGATAATTAGAGTTGCTGCTCCTGCATTCAGCTGGATTCAGAAAAATGTTGATGCAGCTGCAAAAGGCCCAGAGCTGTTGGAGTGGGGCCTGTGATGTGGTTGACTCAGCAGCTGAACTGAGGAGTTTTATCTCTAAGAGCTCTTTACTGAAACCAAAATATACCAGAACAAAAATCTCCCAGCACTTTTAAGCAGAGTCCTGGTTAAACTTCTCAGTAGTTTGTGAATTGAGGTGATTGTACTAATTGGATGTTGGACAGAGGCTGATTGAGTTCATGTCTCATGGCTGGAAATCATGAACACTGAAAGCTTAATTCACCAGGCCTTTATCACATCATCTCCTGTTTGAGGAATCACGGCCTTTGTTCACGCCAGAACCAAATCCATGTCTGAATGGAGAGTGCTTCCAGTAGCCTGGGATCAGGATGCTTCTTTCCAGGCCAAGATGATGGAGGATCTGGGCAGTGTCTGATACTGGGGTGGACTGGGGAGAGTTCCCTGATCACTTGTCCTCTGATGCAGTCCTCTGGTCACCCAGATCACAGGATTCTTGTTCTCTGCCTTAGCAAAGCTCCTCTGTTGTTAAGTTTTCATTTTATTTGCTAAATTAATTTTCTATGAACTGAAAAGAGACAATAAGGTTTTACTTGTGTATGTTTTGTTGGGGTTTAAAAAAATTTTTTGGTCCATCTCTCCTTGCTACTAGCTCTTTCAAATGAGGAAATTCATCGTCATTTTCCCTAGTGCTTTTCATACCCACTTACTTTGTTGACTATTTTGTTTATTGGATTTGTTATTTAAAATCTGTTTCCTTATGGCTCTCTCTTTAATTTCCTCTTTATCAAGCCTGCATGAAGGTAAGCTGAGTCCCAGTGCTATTCTATCCTAAATTCTGGTATTTCGTATATATAAAACTTCAGGGCTGATGGCACCTATACCTGGGATTATTTATGGGTTTTCATAAAAAAGAAAGAGGAAAATACAGAATTGCATGGCTCCTCTCTTCCTTCCCCACTTCCCAACCCCCTCCCCACAGAGGAGTTTAATGTTAAATGATAAATGTGGAAATTAGAGACCGTCGAGAAAATCCAATTTGGTGAGGAGTTTTAAAAATCCCATAATAAACGGCAAGTGAAATGTATGATTTAATGCGGGGCGCCAATGGCTGCTATTATGTGCTATTAGCAAATCGGGGTTGAGAGTGAATCTCTAGCAGGGGCGCGCGCGGCCGCGCTGCCGCTATTGATTTGTGGCTGCTTGTCATAATGACACGGGGAAGCAATGAATGGAAGATGTGCTTTTGATAGGATTGAAGGGGTGCAAAGGGGGGAGAAAAAATTCAGCAAGTTTTCTATCTCTTCTGCCTGATTAGATTTTTTTCTTCTTTTAAGAGCTTTCACATTCCAATAAAAATGCTAAATCAGCTCTGAAGCAGAATTGTTAGGGAGTAAATAGCCAGTCACATTTAAAGGAGGAAAAGATCTGACTTTACAGCTCTGGCTGCACAGCAGCTGATGAGTCTAAAGAATATTTCTGGCTCCACAGAAATTACAGTAGTGGGCGGTGTGAGGGTGGCTGGGACCTGGTCAGAGGACCTGCAGGCAGTAGGCATCGACATCTGTGGGGTGCAGTTTGTCAGGATGCACAGGAATGGAATACCCAGTGCTGGTGTTTAAGGAGAGGAGGGTGTGTTTTGTGACCTCTGAAGCAAAAAGGACTGCAGTGAAAAAAACAACACTATAAGCCTTTGCCTTATAGTGACAAATAATAAAAGTCTCCTCTGCATCTGGAAAGAAGATTTTTGTCACTTTAATTACAGGTGTTCCTTGTCAGAAACCTGCCCCAGGGTTAATGGGAAAGGAGTGCAATCCCTTTGCTGTTTGGGGAAATGAGTGTGACTGTGCTGGGGGCTTTCCTGCGAGCCAGGCTCTTAGCAACCCAGAACAGGCTCCTGCCCAGCCATGGCTCTGGTGCATGTGGGAATGAGACAACAGCCAGGTGTGCTCAGGAGTGGATCTGAGGGTGGGTCAGGGTGTGCCTTTGCCTTTCTGATTAGTAGATCCACGTGCTTTTAACTTCCTGTCTTCCAAACATTTTGCCTGCCCGGGGAAGGTGGAACTTGCCTACACCCCGAGGAGCAGAGGTCCACTTTGAGCTCCTTTGCATCAAAGTCTGCACATGTCTTCTCTCATTACTACTATGATTATTATTGTTCTTGTTATTATTATTATTATTACTCTGGTTGGCCAGGCTGAAGAGCTGTGGGCTGAGTAAAATTTGGAACTCTGATATTTGGGTTCTCCCTTTTGGCCTGACCAGCCTCAGCTGCTCTTACTTACAGAAACCCTCAAAGAGCAGCTGAGAGAACGTGGTTTCCAGGGCTCACTCTCAGAGTATGAAATAGCAGATTAGAAATCAATGCAAAGAGTCCAAGTGCCCACTTCATCACTCAGGAGAAAGAAATACAGTATTCCTGGTCTGAGCTGTGCTCTCATTAAAATCACATCCTTTAAAACACCCTTTGAATTAAACAGTGATCAGTGGGGGTGGGCGGGTCTCATGCCAGGGGCAGGCAGGCTGATGGCATGTCTGACGTGGTGCTCACCTCCCCACCCACTGCTCTGACTGGGCTCTCCAGCTGTGCACAGCTCATGTCCTGCTGCACATCTGCCCCAGAAATTCAGTGCAAACCCTTGATGTGTCAAATGCTGCTTTTTGTGGCAGTCAAAACAGAGGGGATTAGCACCTGACCTGTTCCTGCTCAAGAGCATTGACTGTGAATCACAGAGGGTTGGACACTTTAGGAATCCATCTCACCCCTCAAGCCATTCCAGCACACTCATACAAACAGATTATTCCTACAGAAATGAATTAACAATGAACCAGTGGGAACCCTTTGCTAGGGGAAAGTGCTATTTTGGGCCAGTCTTTTGTGTGTTTGATAAAAAGATAACCACTTGATTCTCTACATTAATTTATGAAGGTAAATGTAGGCTGGGAACAAACTTTGGGAAGCTTTTGGTGCTAATGTGATGTTGCTTCTTGAATGGTGGCTCATATTTCTGAACAGATGAGTCAGCAAAAGTACAGAGGCAGTGTTCCAGCTCTAGTCTCTCCTGTCTTTTGGCTCCTAGGCGCAAATTTTATGGTAACAGCAGAGGAGGCTGATATGACAACAGCTTTCAAACGTGAAGATGCTGCTGCCAAGGGAAAAGGAATAGTTTGTTTCCTGTGTTTAAGACTTACTGGCTTAAATAGCCACTAAGTTAGATCAGCAGCCTGCAACCTCAAGTCTGTGGACTTGAAAGCGCTCTGGTCAATCTCTCTGTAAGTGTTCAGTGTAACTATTTGTGTTGTATTACCTGTTTTCTAGGAGCTCAGAGACACCTTTTTGCAAAATGACAGGAACAGGCCAACTTTGGTCCCTCCTTGTTCATGCTTGTGGTTCCTTCCAGCCCAAACAGTGCGTGAGGCTGTGATCTGTATGTTTTACCCCAAGTGCACGGGGGTTGTGTGGCCCATGGCACTGGATGCAAATTCTGTCAATGTCTGATCACTATTTAGATCCCTGTATGGTGAGACACAAACAATCATGTTCTTTTGCTTAGTATTTAATGAATAAACCTGGACATAGAAAACCCTAAACCCACAATGACAAAGATAAACAATGGAATGGCAAACAAACAGTAACATAATTTTGGTAAGATGCTGTCAGGAGAGCAAAGCTGTGGAAGTCCTGAGCTATTGTTTTCCTTCTGCCCCTTTCTTATGTTTTTCCTTGGTTGAAAAGGAAGGAGGAGAGAGCAGAGTCTAACAGTAGCTTCTAAAATCACCTCTCTTCTTTCAGTGAGTGCAGATGATCTATCTCCACAGGCTCCTAAAAGCACATTGATCATTTTCAATTTGGAAGCTTTTCTGTAATAAAACTGTTTTGTTATAGCAGACAAGTTTGGGGGTGTTTATTGTGTCACTGTCTGTTCCAGCTGTTAGTTGGAAGACCTGCAAAATCCTTTTCTGTCATGCTGAGGGTCCAAGGCTCTGTCATCCAAGGATCCCCTTGCATGTGCACCTTCCACTCCCCAGCTCTGGCTCCAGGCACACCTGTCCAGCTGCCCCTGCCCAGAGTGTTCAGAGCAGATATGAGCACTGAGAGAATAGGCATATAGGAAAAAAGAAACTGGGATAAATCAGGTGTTGACTTAATCATGATCTTCGTAACAAGATGCAGAAATATTCCTCTGCAGACAGTCATGAGGCAGTAGGTCCACTGCCAAATGTCCCTTCTAGTTCTCTCATTTAAAAAGTAAACATGACTGTCTGACATCCCATAGCACATGTGCCTTGGCAGTGATGCCATCCTCCCTTCTCAGCTTTGAAATTTGTTCCTGCACCTCCCTTGTGCTGGCATCAGAGCCAAAGCAGAGGCAGTCTGGTGAATGTTGATGTGGGGTAACATCCCATGGAAGGTGAGAGGACATCCTCCTCCTCCTCCTCCTCCTCCTTGGAAGTTTTCCAGCATGTTAGGTGAAAAGCACAGTAAACCACTGCATGACAATTTTGCAGGGTGCTCAGTTCCCACTGCTCTGGGGTGGAGGGGTGGCAGGGTGGGCTCTGAGCTCTTTTGGGTGCTCAAGGCTCGTGGCATTGCAGCTGCCAGGCAGCGTGACAGCCACACATCCTGTTAGCCAACACGGCTCCCACATGCCCTGTGGGACACATGCCAGGTGCTGAGCCAGCACCCCAGGGCCATAGGTCTGGCTGGGTGGCAGGAGGAGTGTGTTTAGCTGTAGCCTTGCTCACAGGCTGCCAAGATGACAAATATTCCTTAAAGGAGACCGCTGAGTAAAATAAACCCATCTTAATATACATAGGGAACATCTATAACAAAATATATGTGCGTGTGTATGTTTGCTGTATTTAAAACCTGAATTTGTGAGATGGACACACCATTGTCTTTGGCTGAGCTATGCTCAGTGGGGATAATGTGCTTGGGATAATCTGTTGCCTGCTGAAATATGTTCCTGTTCTGAGTTAGGTGTGCAAGATACAGGACACAAAACACCAGTTCTCCTGGGAATGGATCCAGCTGTTCTGTGTGGCCTTTGAAATGTGCACTTCATGCTGCTGGAGGTGAGTCTGTCATGGCAGCATATGAGAGAGTTTTAGCTTTCAGAGGCACACTGTCCCCCTACACCCCTGGGGCAGCTCTGCCCTACATCACTACAACCCTGGTGCAGCTGCTCTCTAAGCCTGAACAGTTCATTCTCCATTCACAAAGTTCTGGCTCCAGCCATGGACAACAAACAGGCTCTGCACATATGTGTGGGTAGGGAAGATGTGCTTGGGAAGTTTGCAATAGCTCAGATGTGACACCCTGAATGCCTGAGAGGACAGTCAGTTCCCTTGGTGCTGACTGAAATCACTGGGCTCACACAGAGCTGTGTGTCACAGTTTGTCATTACCTTTCTCCTGGGGTTTCCTGGCCTGAGTGATGCACATCAGGCGTTCCTGCCTGACTGATGCTTGGCACCATGCAGAGATCTGCAAAATGCTTACAGAGGAACAGCAAGCACACCTTTAAATATCTTCTCTTTATGATTTGGCCTGTGAGTCTCATGCTTGCTTGGGCACACAGGTATTTAATCCATACTCAGCTGGAACTCCTTACCTCCATCCTGCAGGTCATAATGCTAGCAGGTGGGAATATGCCAATAAAATGTGCTGATAATTCTCATCGTGCAGCATTCTCTCTGAGCAGTCTGTCTCTTCCTTGTTCTCCATGTCCTCACAAAGAAGGTGAGGTGAGAGCTAAGGGGCTGGGGAGCTGCTGACTTTGCAGCAGTTCAAGCAGGTGCCAGCGAGGCCTCGAGAGGGATGGGACTGGGAGGAGAGAGTACAAATGATGTGTTAGTAACATGTCCATCCTGGTCCTGAATGGGGTGGGGTCCTGCATGCACGCCTGGGGGGCAGGGAGAGCCACAGCTGTGTCCAAAGGGGCTCTAGGAATGAGGTTGGCTAAGGTGTCAACGTTAGAAATGGATGGCAGTCTTGAACTGGCCCTGTGACAGACAAGAGAGAAGGAACTTCAGGTTCCAGCAACACAAAAACCCACTGAAATACCTAAGTGGAAGGGAGGAAGTTGGTCATGGAGAGGGGTATCAGGAGGTGTGAGTGCGGGAGGGTGCCTGGAGATGAGGGAAAACACTGAAGGAGCAAAGGACTGTAGGGTAAATAGTAACTTGAAATATGTGTCAAATGTGGCGTCAGTGAGTTGTGCCATGAACTGATGTGTCCTGATGGCCCTGAGAAGTTGAACTGAAAGGAGATGGGCACAGCACCAAAATCTGCAACAGCAGTGATGGGGTCAGGCCAAGAGCTGGGCTGTGTGTCCTGCAGAGAGCTCGTCAGTGCAGTGGAGGCACCACCCTGGCCACCAGTAAGTCCCAGTATATGGCACTGTGTTCCATGATTTTAGGATTGTAGGGAAGGAGAGGGACAGAATAATATTTGGTAAAATCACTGGGGTATAGAAACCTATTTGAGGGTGCTAAATGTCATGGTGTACTAATGTGGGGAGAGGTGAGAGCTGGGCTGGAGGAAGGGAGAACAGGGAGAAAGGAACAGTGAAGGTCAGCAGATATTGTCCTGGTTTGGGATCGTGCTAAGGGATCCTTGCAGGGCTTAGTCCATGGTGGAGCTTGTGCTGACAGCAGCAGCTCTAGCAGCACAGAAACAGCAGAATTTGGTTATGATACTCTCTGGGAGGTACCACACTTTCCTGTAGAAACCCCTGAAGCTAACAGGCTCTGGGCTCAAGAAAGAGAAACCACTCAAGCAATCCATCTGGAACTAATGGGGTTTGTGCCTTTGATAGGGCTGTGCTTTTCCATACACCTTCTGTAGCCTTTGAGTCTGTTGAGACCTGAACCTTGCTATAATAATTTCCACACAGGACAACAAAGATTGCTATTTAACCCAAAATTTAGTCTGATATGCCCTCCCTGGCAAATAAGCTTGAATAATTACTGCAAATTATTGGAAAAAAAATCTGTCTTAATTACATCTCAGAGGATGAAAATCTCCCACCTTGTCTGAGTGCAGAAAGAGCAGCTTGCAAATGGGAGTTTCTCTCTGTCTACTAAATGGAATCTGTCTTCACCAGCCCCAGACAGTTCTTAGCCTGCTTGTTCTTCTGTTAATTAACTTTGGCACCTCATAAGGACTTACCTGAGTCAGGAAGGAAGCACCAGCCACGCTCCTTCCCCATCTCTGGGCAGACCCTACCTCTGTGTGTCAGACCTCTGGCTGCTGCTTCGGGAGGGTGGTGGTCACTGCAGTGCCAGCCTGAGGAATGGGGTCAGGGGGGACTGGTGGTTTTAGCTGGGTCTCAGTCCTGATGGCTTGCAAAGAGACTGAATTCCAAACAGTCATGAATGCCTGGAACCCTTGGGAATTTCATCCACCCCACCAGGCTTGAAATTGTGGGGACAAGCTATTAGCAATCTGCCTGGACGTGACCAAAGGCATTAGTCCACCCTATATCACAAACCACTTCTGGGCCAGGGCTTGACTGCACAAAAATATAAAGTAGTACGGAGAGTCTTTCATCTCCACTAGTAACAGAACAGCAATCTCCTCACGATTGCTGTGACAGATGTCTGTTGGAAAATGAAACCTGTCCTTGTGGTCTGCCACCACCTATTTGTTCCTCTTGTACAGTCTCTGAAAATCTTAGTTGTTCCTTGCAAATGTACTGTGTCTGTGATGGAGAGAGATGCTGCTCTCCAAACATGAGTCTGGATGTCCAGGGGACATCCAGATCTGGATGTCCAGGGGACTTCCCTGGGACAGGGAAGCTGGTGCCTGGGGCTGTCTCTTCAGAGAAGGGGAAGGGACCTTAATCTGAATCACAAACTTTAATTTTGTTGGAAATGGAAGATTAGCTGCAATAAAAAGCTAAAGAGGGAAGTGCCTTGAACTCTCTGAAAATTCCTGAACTTCCTATTAATAGATCTGTGTTTAGAATAATGTGAAAAATTGAATTTCTCCAAGCACTGAATCATGTGCATTCCCATTAGCGCTTGGTGTGTCTGCAGTGACACAGCCCCATCCGACTACATCCCTCCTGTGCTGGCTCTGGGGTCATGGTGCAGTAAACCTTCATGGGTTCTGTAGCATCTCTGTAGCTGTGGAGATTCATCACTGGCCTGGTGATTTTATAAAACATTTGTGTTCTCCATACTTTATTAGTCCCTGACAGACTCAATGTTTATAACATACTTCTCAGCAAGCTGTTTGCAACTCATCGCCCTGCTTGCTTTATAGTCTATAAATATTTAATTCTTTAATAAACTGCTTATATGTAATATCAAATGACTGATGTACTTCTCTCCGCTCTTCAGCAGTGCTACTATTTACAAAACAATTCTTTTGGTGTTTTGAATAGCAATATATTCTATACATGCTTGAATTTCCTTTTCCTAACTAGCAATTTCTTCAGGGTATTTATTGAATTGACAAACAACACAATGGCTCCTGCAGTGCTCTGGGAGCTGCCCTGCCCTAAAGTCTCCATGGGGAGACTTCCAAATGGTCAATTGACCATTCCAAATGCCTGCAATCTGAGTGTCTTGGACCCTGGGGGTGATATTTCTGGTAGCATTTCCCACCTGTGCATGTTGGGAAGTGGCAGGAACCACTTGAGCATATTAGGCACTGTGCAGAGAGGGGTGCCAGACACTTCGTGGGGGTGTCATGGGTCAGCATCCTGACTCTCACTGTGTGCTGCACCCCCACTTCTTCTGCCTCACCCACTATGCTCCATGCTCATTTTCCCAGCACAGAGCAGTCTCCTTCCTGCTCCTCTTTGATAGCACTTATGGAAAGAGTGACTCTGACTGGGTTTGTTCCATCTTCCTTAGGGGTTTCTCTACCTGAGGAGCAGGCAGCAGGCTGCTGGACTCCTCTGTCCAGTCCCCAGCCTTTGGGCTCCTCTTGGAGTGCCAGATCCTGTCTGACATGCAACAGGAGCAGGAGCCTTGAGGACGGCAGGAGAAGTTTCAGCCAAGTGAGGCCATGGCTAGAGCCATCAATCTGCTCTGCAGCCTGCTCCATGTCTGGGGTCAAAAAAACCCTCTGAGGCTGTCAGACAGCCACTGTTAGGGTGATGGGCTGCACCTGGCTACACCAGGATCTATGGACAGAGCGGACAGGCCTGTGGAGCTGGCAGGGAGGGCTGTCCATCAGCATGGACACAGGAAGGGATGGTGACACTGCACCACCATGTTTGTGCCTCCCAGCCTGTCCGTGAGTTCTTGTCTTACCCTGCACCTTGGGGCAGGCTTCTGCTCAGGCTTTGCCCTGTTAGTCCTGTCCCTAAGGCTCATGGCATGCCAAGGCACCATTCAGGATTGGGCACCCTGCTCTGCAAAAATCAAGTGGGGGAAGCGTTCAGCACCTGGAATGATGACAAGGGTGTGGTGGGGGCATGGCTTTCCTGTAGAGTCACTTCCTGTTGGTTTCAGTTGTTCCACATTCCCAGGCTCTGTTTGGGAACCTTGGACACCTTGGTACTGAGATGCTTTGAGCTGGAGACCAGAAAGATGGGGCAGAGGCAGGTGGCACCATTGGGGCTGGTGTTCTGCAGCATCCAGACCAGCAGTGCTGGGGCCAGGAAGCCACTGGCTGGGTGGCCCATGGGGTGGAACTAGATTTTCATTGAGGACCCTTCCGACTCAAACCATTCCATGGTATGATTCTATGATCTGCTCAGATAATTCCATCCGATCATGGCTGCTCTCTTCCTCACAAACAGCTTTGGGCTGCTCACTTGGATCTGGGCTGGTTTGACTGAAGATTCCTTCTCACCAGGGTGGCAACAAGCCTTAGCCGTGCCCCTGAGAGGCTGTGTGGGCATGGGCAGGACATTCACACACAGCTGCTGGGCCAGGTTGCCTGTTGGGTTATCCTCTATGCCTTGCAGGCAGTTTGAAGTGGCAAGCCCAGGTTTGGAATTGCTGTCCAGAGGCCATCCTGGTGTCCTGTTTTTGATCAGACCTGGCAGTTTGTTGCTTTTTCTCAGTCTCCTGAGCACCTCTGCAGAAGAGGGAGTCCAGAAGGGACACATCTGTTGAGATGTGGGAAGGGAATGGAGAGAGCTGACGGCTGGATGGGGCTGTGGTCAGGAGTCTGAACAGCATGCGGCAGCAGCTGCCGTCTTGTCTACAGGTCATTGCACCCCCTGCACTTCGGTCCTTAGACACAGACTAGAGTGTAACCCTCCTGCCTGGGGTCTCAGTGTTCCTTTGAGGCTGGCCTGCCTAAGGCCCCCTGGTTACTGTGTGCCTGGGGTCACAGCCTCCTTCAGGCAGGCTCTCACAGCACTGCTGTGCCTGTGACAAGGGGCACACTCTTAGAGACAGTGGGGCCACTCTGCTCTGACCACCAAGGGACTGCTCAGGAGCCTTTCTGGAGCCACAGATATGGTCTGTGCACACCCAGAGCATGGGGGCAGAGGAGGATTCTCTCACAGTGGGTCCCTTTTGCAGCTGACCTTCCTCTCCACCTGCCTCTCTCTGTTTGAGTGCAGAGGAACCTGGGACCACGTCTTTCTGCAGCCCGAGCCCTGCCCACCAGCAAGAGTGTGAGGAGGCTGTAGAGCTGTCCAGGATCAGTGCAGGGCAAACATATGAGGCACAGATCCCTGAGCTGATGTCACACAGTTGATGTCACAAAAGCGTTTCTGTTGACTGCTGGCTCGCTCTGCCTCTCTTTGCTCACTCCTTGCTGATGGATATGGGTGCAGGTCCCAACCCAGAAAAGCAGCTGGGCAGAGCAACTGAGGGGTCCTGTTCCCCACACATGTTTTTGTTCTTATTACATCCAGGTACCATTCACTACTCTGAGGAAAATGGGTGAGGGTGGATCTGGCCAGCTCTGGACTCCCTGTCCCCAGCAGGCTTCCTGGTGACACAGTGGCCAGAGCTGCTCTGCCCCAAGACCCCGTGTGCCACTGACCTGTGGTGGGGACCCAGCAGCCACTCTGTCCCTTGGGAAGCGTGCATGCCAGCCTGGCATCAGCCAGCACCTGGATGGCCTGTGGTCACTCCGTCGTTGAGCTGTCATCGGGCCCCTCCCTCATCACGGAGCTGCAGCACGTAAAACATTCTCCCTCTGGTTCCTTTTCTCCTGTCCCCCTGCCACCACACACTTCATGGTGTTTCTGAATGATAACTAGGAACCATCCAGGCAGCTCCCAGCACTCCAGGTCTCCAGCAGCGAGCACGCCCGGTGCCCTGGCTGAGGGATGAGTGATGATAAATGAGTGAATCACATGGTGGGCTGAACGATTTCCCCAAATGAGCCTGTTTGTCCCAGGCACAGTGCAAAACCCTCTTCTCCTTGGCGATAACCTTTCTGTGTGCTCACATTATGCATGTATTCATGTGACTTCCTCTGCCTCACTGCCACCTCTTGATTTAAATAAAAATAATTTATGTGGACATTCCTTCAGTTAGGATTCCCCCCCCAATAATATTTCGTTGATGCTCTGAACCCAAATGGGGTCATTATGCTTTTGCATATCATTAGGGCTTTATGAAGAACAACAGCGACATCTGCATGTGCCGCAGTGCCACGGAGATGGGGGGAAAATACGGAAAACAAACCCCAAATGAGCTCCAAGCTCATCTGGCTCTGTCTTTCCTCAGTGCCTTTGCCTCTATCATGGACACAAGTAATTGTACAGTGTAATCACATCACAGCTCATCTGAATATTCATAACCAACACAAAGACTTGGAGGAGAAGAGAAGTAGGGGGGAAAAGGAAGGTAATTTAAATATAAAACAGCATTTCATTTGGAAGCAAAGTTCCCCATCCAGCTCAAGAGATTGTCTTGGTACTGATTCTGCCTGTCCATGTCCTGTACAGAAGCGTGGGCAGTGGGAGCGTCGCACCCGCAGCCCCCGCTGTGGAGAGAGAAAATAAAGCACAACAACAAACAGTGGCAGAACTGCCCCCAGTCAGAGGGATGTTTGAAGAGTCGCCAACGGTGGCTAACCAGCTGCTGGTCTCCAGGAAAGAAATAGTCTATTGAGGGAGCTTTATAAAGACCCCAATTAATATGTTGTGCATGTATAAGATCTACAAAGAGCCCACTGTATTCCTCCCCCCGCAGCCACCACCTTCTCCTCCTGATCAGTGCCAGTGGAGAAGGATCTGTGCTACCAAATAATTGATTAATCACTTCAGCGGTGAAAACACCCCTCTCCAAAATAGAGAAGAAAAACAAATAGAAAAAGAGGCAACAGTTCACTAATTAGCGTGTAAATTACCACTGGTTCCATCCTTCTTTGTGCCTTTAAAAAGGAAAAGAAAAGGGAAAGAGTAAACATAATCCCCATCTTAATGTGTATGCTGTCTTCATTTCTTTTGTATTACTTGGGTATCCTTCACCAGTATGAACACAGCAGTGTGATGTTGAAGCTGTGGCTGGCTCTGCTAGTTCATTCCCCAAAGAGCTCCTATTTCCATTCCACTGGAGCTTATATTCCTTTAAATGTCTAGCGCAGCATTGTTTCCCCCTTTCTAATACATCACTCTGCTGGAATTAGAAGAATCCAAGGTTATATCCAACTTCAAAGGTTCCCAAGTCATCATGATTTTAGTAAAAGTAGAAGACAGATCATGGAACAAGTCCCTGGCTTTTGAAGATAGGCATCACAGGGACCTTCCTCCCTCTGTCTCGTTCTCGCTCTCCCACTCTCTCCCCCCAACTTTGTACCTCTCCAGCTCTGAATGTCCCGCGCTAGCGTGGTTTAATGATATGCAAATGAAATATGCATAAAACCATTCTACTGTATGATGATTAAACACTGGAGACATTAGCCGCCGACGCTTCACTGTTTGACTATAATAATCTTCCCCGAGCATCCACTTTGATTGCGGAGTTATGGAAACCCATAGCAGTTGGCAGAGAGGGAGTAAGAGAGAGCGAAGGAAGGAGAGGTGCAGGGATGTATCACCCATCTCTGCATTTATCCCACTCCAGGAGACATTTCCCCTCTTTGTACTGCGTTCCTACTGCTGTCTTTTGTAATCCATCCATGCGGTCGCACCAGGGCAATTAACGGGAAAAAACCCTCTTTTCTCTTAATGTTTCAAAGCTCATTAGCCAAACGATTATTCCTCATTAACAGCGAAAGCTCATTCATTAAAAGAAAAAATATGCCCAAAAGATGCCAGCACTGTTAATCCTGAGCCATGTAGCTGGGCTGTAGATCCCATGCTAGTATTTTCCATGCAGAAGGGAAGTGCACCAATCCACAAAAAAAAAAAAAACACCATCAAAAAAAAAAACCACACCAGGCAAAAAGAAAACATTTTGTGAGTTTTGTAAAATCCGCAAGAGAGGCAATTAATATTCCCATTGTATGACTTTATTTTTTGTCTCTCCCTTTTGTCTCCAGTGCCCTTCCCTGGCTCAGCGCCCAGTGCCAACAGAACACCTTGCAGGATCCTCAGCAGCACAGACAACGTAAGTAGCCAGCTGTCCCTTGACGCCCTTGTCCAGAAGCCCCCGCGCCCTCGGACCCCGTGGAGCGCCCGCACGGCTCCTTCCCTTGCTCGCCCTCCGAGTGCCACCTGGGTTTCACAAGTAGCACCTTCCAAATCTCTCTGTCTTCAAGTTTGTGCATGTCTGTGTGGCATCCCTCCTCCTCCTTCACTCCCATAGTGGATCTCGTGAAGGGCTTCAGATCGGCCCCATTCATCTCCCTGGTGATAGCAGTGAATGTAGATAAATCTCTGCTGCCTGCTTGCTGCTCCAGTGTGATTTTTATTTTGTCTTCCGTGTACACCTAGGTCAAAAAGTGGGATGTATACTGACGGTGGGTGAGTGTGTGTGTGTGTGTGTGTCTGTCTCTTCCTCACTCCCTGTCGTTCTCTCGCACTGAGGCACACAAACATACATCTCCCTGCGTGGGTTACACGCGTGCACACAAATAAATACCCCCACACGGACGCGCGCGTGTGTACACAGAGGCACACACACATCTCCTCACCCCGTCACACAGCTCCTCTGCACCGACCCCAGGCGGTGTGTGCATGTGTGTCTGTGTGTCTGTACGCACTGTTCCGTGTGCGTGTGCACACACAGGCATCTCGCTACACCGTCAAACATTCCCTCTCCTCCCAGCAGAGGCTGTGTGCAGGCTGATCCTGCCCTGTAAGAGCGGTATTCCTTCCTCTCTTCCTTCCCTCGGCTGTTCGGAGACCTTCTCGGGGTCCTTCCCGAGCTGCAGCTTTGGCACCTTTCCCTGAGGTTGTCCAAAAGGCAAATGGCATCGGCCGGAGCTCGCGTTCTTGCAGCTTCTCTGGGCATTTCTCCCTCCATGTCGACTACTCCCTTTTGTTTGTTGTTGACTGGGCTGGGTGTGGTTGGGGTTTTTTTGGCATTAATTGTAAACGAACCTGAATGGCAAAACACGCCAACAGCTTGCGGGGAAAAAAAAGCCAAAAAAAAAAAGCAAGCCGCACACAAACGCCTTCTGCTGCGACAGATGCCCATGTTGCCCCTGGCATGGAGAGCGGGCACGAGGGGTTTGTTGATGAGGTTTTTTCGATTGCTGTGTTTATTGTTCGCATTTCCCTTTATTTTTAAAGACTCCAAGATGCCGGCCTCGGCTTGGAACGCAGCGGTGTCATGGCGGAGACGACGGCCTTTGTCTCGCAGGGTGTGAAAGCATCCGTTGTGCTGGCTCCACTGCGGCAGAATGATGTCTAAAGGGGGGAAAAGTGCTGGAAGTCCGAGTTGTGCGGCGCTGGCGGGGGAGCCCCATCCCCATGGTGCACGTCCGACGAAGGGCTCTCGGCGGAGGAGCCTGGTCTGTAATCCTGGCACTTGCGCCTCCGGTCGCTGCCTGCCGTTTGCTCCTGGGGGTCTGGATAATCTCCCTTGGCTCTACGGCACTGTCTGGCCCGCGCTCAGGGCCCCCGTAACATATACCCGCTGCCGCGATCGCAGGGAGCTGTGGCGTTGCCACTGAATGGATGGCACTGTGCCAACTCCGCTGCCATCCGCCCTTGCAGCTCTTTTCCTCCCTCCTCCCTCCCGCTCTCCCCTCCTCCTCCTCCTCCCGTCGACTTGATGTTAATTAACACACGGGTTAATTGATTTTAAAAGCTGAAGAATTACAGTTAAGTTTTCCCACAGGGCACGGCCGCCAGCCGCCTGGCACGGCGGTGCCTGGCGCGGAGCAGGGGGGCCGGCAGCGCCCGCAGCCGGACCGGACCGGCCCTGCCAGGGCATGGATGCACGGCTCTTGGGGCGTGCCGGGGCGGCTGGCACTCCTGCCTCGTCCTTCCGACAGATCACCGCTGGATTTTGCTATAAACAATCGACACAACCCCTCCCCTCGCCTCTCCCAAGCACCTGTGTTTCAGAACGAGCGCTGTTGAAGTTCCAGCTGCGCCCAGAGCCCCATGGCAGCCCACGCACGTCTCACACCACGCGGCTCCCCAGCCCGAGCACCCTGCATGGCAGCCTGGAGCATCAGAGCCCCCGGCCGTCACGGTCTTGTCCTGCCTGCCAGAGCTCCGTTCCCCTAATTGACTCCGATGTGTTGCTTGGGGTGAAGCGTCAAAACCAAGGGAAAGTTACTTTGTTGTAATTACGAGAGAAATACCCCATCAGGGCTTTGGTTTTTCGCTCTCCCTTGCCCTAGGGTGCCGCTGGTGAGGGTGACAGTGTGGCAGGAGGAGGCGCAGCAGTGCTGGGAACTTGCTGCTTTCACCTTCCTGTGCTTTCATTTTATTTCATTTTGTTTTTTAAAAGCATGAAGCAAGTGAAGCGACAAGAGGAATCCATTATGCAAATCAGGTCACATTTGCATAATGTCTCATGACTGGAATATGCAAATGAGTTGTATAATTTATGAGTGCCAGTGTCTGTCTAAAAGTGTTTCCCAGAATTTATAAAAACTGCCGCGTGGAGAGGCAGCTGCTGGCTGCCCTGACAGGAGGGTCCACGCTCGCTTTGCAAAGTCTGCTTGAGTCTGGGAGTGCAAACGTCTGGGAATGAGACCTGAGCCCCCCTTCCCACCCTGTCCTCTTGCTTTATTTATTTCCCATTTCTCCCCCTACCAAGCTCGCACCTGCTCCCCCCGAACTTCTCTGAGGATGCAGGGCTAAGGCCAGGGCACCGGGCTGGATGGCCAGGCAGTCCCACAGGTGGCTCAGGCGGGGCTTGCACATGTCCCCTGGGGCTCTACCAGCCGCAGAGCCCCGGCACTCTGCAGGTAAGCGAGCTCGTAGGCACGATGTGCGCTGGGGAGCCGCCTGGAGCCTCTCACGGCCCACACGGTGAGATTGCTGCTGGTTCGCTCTGCGGCAGGTCCCATCCCTGCTCGGATGTGAGCCCCGTGACCCTGGGGAGAGCTGCGGGCTCAGCGCAGGGCTGGCGCTGCCAGCGGGGGACCCTGAGTGTCCTGTCCAACGCTGCAGCGTTCGGTGTCAGCCCTGGAAAGGTCTCTGCAGTATCCGGACATTCAGGACAGGTATTAAGACATTTTATTCTCTTTTCTCCCTCTTCTTTGCATGTCTGGTGATCTGGGGAGCATCAAGAGAGTGCATTTGGGCTCTTGCACCTGGGCAAGCCACTGTTTTGAGCTGTCTGCACAGGGAGAGGACAGATAATAACGTGCAGGCCTGTGGAAAGCTGCGTGGGTCACAGCCTGTCACTCTGGGCAGCATCTGATGAGGATCAGTGGGATGGGAGAGCCCAGGGGTCAGGGCAGCTCAGCATCACCCTTCCTCAGCTCTGTGAAATCCCTGAGAGGGCTTTTAGGCAAGAAAGTGTGATTTGCTGTCCTTGAGAGTCTGCATTTCAATTTGGGTAAAACCCAAATGTTTGTCTCCCTGGTTCTAATCCACTTTTGGTGTTAGATGCCTCCAAAGTGAAGAATCTCACATTTTCCATCCGTTTCAAAATACTGTGGCTGTGTGTGTGGTTTGTTTAGTGCGTGTAGGTACAGGCTATGACAGTGACAGTCACACTGAGCATCCCCAGGATAAAGCAGTGAGTTCATAGACTGCGCTTTTACCTGTGGCTGGAGATTTCTGGTGTGGGAATAGGAAGAGACCCTCCACATGAGGTACAAGGCAAACTGGCATGTAGTCTGTGTGACACGCCAGTGAGAGGCAGCAGCACAGCCAGACTGAGGCATCTTGTGCTTGTTGCTGCTCAGGGTTGGTGCCTGCCCCCACACCAAGGGGTGACTGTCACTCCCACACCAAGGGGTGACTGTCCCCATACTGGTCCTTGCTAGCACAGAAAAGTAGCTGAGTCTGACCTGGAGAAGGTGCAAGACCAGGGAACAACTGGTGTGTCCCTCTGGAGGCAGGGGGCTTTGTGGAGAGCAGGAAGGGCTGAGAGCAGTGGGAGGAAGTGGGATGGTGGCCCTGGGGAATTTCCCACAGCTCCATGATCAGTGGCCCTGCAATGTCAAGAGTCAGAGATCTTTTTAACCTCAAGGCAAACCACCCTGTTTCACTTGTCACAAAGGCTCCTGCAGGCTGGAAAGGTAGAGGAACATCACTGGCTGTAGGTCACAGCACAGGTGAAAGCCCTCCAGGAAAGGCCAGCAGTACTGCTGCAGATCATCACTGTAGTCACTCAGCATTCACTGCCAGCTGGTGCCTCCCCTGTTTGCCTGCTCACACAGTGCCTGTGGCTCCTGCTCCCCAAGACACTCTGTCACCCTTTCTCACGCTTTGCCCAACCTCGTGGTGCCCACTCACTTTGCCACCTCAAGGATCTTGTTTACTTTGTTTTTGCCACTGTCACTGTGCTGTCCCCAGACCCAGGACTGGGACTTTCTGCTCCAGTACCCACATATGTGTGTCTCAAAGGTAGCACCATGATGACCTGTGCTAAAAACTGCAGCAGTATCTCCTGCTGCTGTGATCATACACTTGAGTGGAAGCTCTGGTGTTTGATCCTGAAGCTCTGGGGTAACAGCAGGTTTTTGGGGTTTGGCAGTGAGCCAGAGAAACAGGTGAGGCAGGACAAATCTTCTGAAGGGACAAAGGTTGCTCAAACCTCATGCGCATATGCCCAGAGAAGGGAGGTCTTGGCACTCCCCCACTTTGGCAGGTGGTGTTTGGCTCTTTGAGAGCCAAATTTGTGAGGGTTTTGTGAGCAGGGTGGGTGGTCACATCCCTTGTCCCTCTACCATCCTGTGAGATGAGCAGAACAGACCTGGCACAGGTGACTCAGCCTGGGCCCTCACTGCTCAGTCAGGGAGCTTTAATGGCAGAAGGAAGAAGCTGAAGGTTCCAAACTTGCCCCAGAAAAGGGCTCCTAAAATGGTGATGCTTCTGTTCTAATTAAGTTACACTTTGTCTGTTCATGGAAGGAGATGGCTCAAAGCAAGGATGAGAGGGTGCCCTGCCTTAGCCCAGCTCTGCCAAAATGACAAGGGGTTCATGTTGCTCTCAGGTGACCATAGGATATTGTACTCAGATATTGTACTGAGATGAGATCTGCTCTCCTTCCTCCCAAACAGGCAGCTTCCTCACCCTGCAAACTGCCCCAGGGCACAATAAGTAGGTTAATGCTTGCTTTAGGGTTAGCCTGAGGGTGAGGGTTCCCTGCAGGAATAGCAGAGTGAGGTTTCCTCTGTGCCTGTGTGAGTTCATGTGTAGGGACACCTCCAAGGCAAATGAATTCCTACTGTTCCCATTTCATCACTGTATGCCTCTTCCCCCTTCTTTGGGATGGTGATGTTCCTTGGGATGGCAAAGCTTTGATTTTAGTTCTGCCAGGCTCATATGCTTTTCTTTGCGTGTTTTTTTCCATTTGTCATTCGTTCTTCCATTTCCCTGCTTCCCAGTCCTCGTTCTGGCCAGGGCAGGGAGTGGGAGTTCCAATGGGTTGTGTTGTCCATGCCTCATGCTTCTGGCTGCCTGGTTCTTCTATGGCCAGACTGGCTCCCAAAAAGGAAAACAAACCAAAACATGTCCGTGGTTTTGAATTACAAATCTGGGTGTTCAAAATGCATGAAATGAGAAATTTCGGGCGCTTACTGCAACATGAATCCACCTGTGTTGGACGTGAGTGGCATTTCCTATTTATGCTCAGACTCCTGAATACAAAGTCAAAACAGATGTCAAGGCAGCTGTGGATGGGGAAAACAGGTTCAGGTTAGAGAAGAGAGAGAGTTTGGTGTGTTCATCATTACAGACTTTGGCTGTGGCAAGGGAAAGTTAAAAAGGTGCCTAGAACCTGGTACTCAAAATTAATTTCCTATTTATATAGTAATGTGTGAAGTTCCTATGTTTAATTTACATGTAAATATTTACTTATATTGTTACAAAAAGGTACTGTTGATATTTTCTGTGGAAAGATTCTCTTTTTGGTTGCTTGCCATTTCTTGACCTACATTCCCAAACTACAGAACCTGCCATGCTGGTGTGATTCAGCCCAGCCTCAGGTGTGAGTGCCTGTTCTTTGGTGACCTGCTGTGTGCACAGATCCTGCACTGGAAATAGATCAGCATGTGGCAAACATGGTTGCCATGTGAGGGATTCCTCACCCCGCTGTTGTGGAACCTGAAAGTGTTGGTGGATGGCAAGCAGTGGCTTCAGAGCTGCCTCGCTGGGGAGTTGCCTTTAGTGAGAGATACAGCCACGGGGCTGCTATGGGTGTTGTGTCACTGGAGGCAGTGGACAAGCCAGGACCCTTGCAGATAACTCCTTGTCTTCCACAGCCAGAACAGGAATGTATTTCTTTGCAGAATTGCTGAGCACTCACAGTTTTGCTTGAAACATGTGAAGTGCTATAAAGTTAAGTGCTTCACAAATTAGAACTAGACACCTTGAACCAAGCGCCTAAAATTAGGGGCAAAGTCTTGCACTTGAGTCTCTCTCTGTCCCTATTTGGCACTTAGAAAGTGCAGATGATAAAACTTTTTTCTTGCAGGGGTATTGAGATTAGGGACTGCCCTTGGAGAATGAGAGTGATGAATGTAATAGAAATTCCAAGCAGATTAAAAGCAAAGTTCTGTGAGAGGTTTGAAAAGTGGGCACTAAATGCAAGTTGGAGCTGGAGCCACACACAGAGCTGTGGTAGGAAGCACTGACTGATGCCTTTTCTGTGCATGTATGAATTAATAAGTACAGGATAGTGTGAGATGTGCATCAGAGCCCATAACAAATGCTTATGCAGAAGATCCCAGATTATGCTGGCAACCTTGATTCTGTCATATCCAGTGTTCCAATAGTATCTTGTAACTGTAGTGTTTTTCTACAATTGTTCTACTGTAAGCACTGTTCATAAATGAAGAAATTCCATCTGCACTTCTGCATGTTTCCATACTTAGTCCACCTAATGAGAACTGTGAGGTTCATCGTCCTTTGAAAGCTTTCTCAGTAGTAAATGCGATCAGAGACATGAGAGCATTCTCTTGGCTATCAATCTGCAGATAATAGAAGGTCCATTTCTTAAGTACACACAGAAAAGGAGAAGAAGAAATACTGGCTATGACATAAAATGAATTGTCTTCCTCCATGCCCTTGTAACCTAGGGCATGTAGTGCAGGCTGCCAGCCATCGCTTTACAGATTTAGAAGTGCTGGAATCTCTCTGTCTGTAGCAGGCTGCCTGATGGATTGGTGAGTAATGGACTCAGGGAGTGCATTACCAGCACCCAGACTAATGGCTAGCACTTGCCCATGGCTTTGGCTATAGATCATCCACTGTGCTATTCATAAGCTCTTGCCAGTCCATCTCTGGCACTTGTGCTGCCGCTGTAAAACCGTTTGCCTGACGAATTCTGCACCAACTGCCACATTTTCAGAGGGGAAAGAGTAAACAAGGAGAAAAGAGTGAGTACCTGTTCTTGCTCTTTGGAGGACAGGTTAAAGGATAAGGTAGTGGACATGATCCTCACTCACCCAGTGTTACTAGCACAGTAGCCTGTACATTCAGGCATGCTGCACACCATGAGGCACTGTCCTACCACTGCCCGAGGTTCCTGTGCCTGGGATCTTTTCTTTCCCAGGCAGACCAATGTTATGGGTCATGGCAAGGTAAGAAGGGGAGGGAGAGGTGATTGGGGTGCTGGGTATGCCTCTGACATGGCCTCTGGAGTGTTGGAAGAAGTGCCTGGATGGTGCTGTGAAAATTTGGTTCTTTGTGAGCTAAATGAGGTAGAACCAACCTTCAAAGGCAAAGACCATCTCTGGGGGTGACCTCTGGGCTGGCTCTAATGGACAGGGCAGGTGTGTGCAGAGAGGAATGAATTGCTTCCAGTTCTGCCTGGCTCAGGAGCTTTTACTCTTCCTTTAGACTCCATGACATGAATAGGACTCCAGGGTTGTGGCTTCCTGGTGTGATTGGGATGAGCTGGATTCCTCTCTCCTCCTTTCACTTGGATCACTGCCCAGCCATAAGAAAAGAGAAATCCAGTCAGCTATTGATTTAAACTGGTGACCCACCTCTCTGCCAGCTGTGTGAACCATGCAAGACCCGTTCCAGTTCCTGAGTCCAGCTGGGCCCCATTAGTGATAGTGAAGGTGTAAGCCTTCCTTGGCTATTCTGGGCTCTCTGGCTATTTTTTGGAAGAAGTTAATTAAATAAACTTTTGCAGTTTTTATTACCATATTTCTGATGAGTTTTTGGAAAGGATGAAGCCTTAGTAAAGATTGCTGCTGAAACCAGACAGCAGAAGCAAAATTGTAAAAACACTGCAGATGAGGGAGGGATGTGTTTCAGTTCCAGGAGTCCTGTGCAGTAAGAAATAGCCCAGACTGAGCAACAAACACCTTACATTTTCTATTACTACTTTACTTCATGTGTTAGGGATGTTGTGCCTTTTAAGGGGATAGTAGCAATGACATGGATGTTCTTGGGGTGCTAGATATTACAGTCTTTTAGAGAAAGACCTCTTTGTCCCAGCACTTTAATTTGGACACTTCATGGGGAGCTTGGGCACCTTTCCATTGCCAGGAGCAGGGAGCAAATTCTGGTTCTTTGCATTTTTCATGTTAATTCCACCAAAAGCCACCATCAATTCACCAGAAGTCTGTGGGTATTTTGGATACAGAAGCAGGTGGCAGATTCAGATTGTTGCAAAGAAAGGTGATGCTGCTGAACAGGAGAAGCTATAAACCCAGAAATTCCCAGTGAGTATTATCCATCAGTTTATTTGCCTGCTATTTTGGGAAATGTTTCTGGTAATAAAGCGTCATCAATCTAGTCTTTCTTTTGGCCAATCTCTCTCAGCCTGCCTATATAAAACTCATTGTGGCCTATATTTAACTGAGAATAACCTCTGCTTATTTCCTCTCTTCCACCATGAGTTTTATTCCTTTAACAAGCACAACAGCATGCTGCTCCGGCTTCAAAGAGAAAATTAATTCCGTCCGCAAAAGGGTCAAGTGCTGGAAAGTGCATAGCAATGCAGTTTGCATGGCAGGATCCAGGAGATATGATGCTAATAAGATTCCAAGATGAGAACAGCAGACTGGCTCTGGGGATTCAGATGAAGGGTTCTGTAAATTTTAAAAGAAATGGTCTCCAAAAACTAATGATGTCTGCTTTCCAATTCATTAATAATGTGAAGCAGGGAGATGGGAATGAGAAGCAGGCCATGCTTTGAAATATCAGAATGTAACGAGGAAAAAAACAGCGAGAGCTCATCTCACCGGGGTCATAAAGCTCGGAGGAGCAGGCGGGCTGCAGGGGAACACAGTGTCAGTGCCTGGAGGGAAGGAAATTGCACTGTGTGTTCTGCGATGGGTAATTTATGCACAGACTCTTCGCCAGCATTGATGTAAAATTTCTATGCAGAAAAAGATGCTGTTGTATTGACAGATCTGTTTCAACGTTCTTGTTTAAGGTGACTTAGTACACAGGATATTTGATGAGTTTTAAAAACAGATATGAATTGCCTTAGCATATTTACAAATGGCTTTTGGTAAACCTTCCCCTTCACCTTTCTGCATTGCATGCACAAAACCTTAAGCTTGTTTGTAGTTAATATTGGAAGAAAACCCCTCAGGCAAAGCCTAATGAACTGAGAGCAATTCTGAGCTTCCCTCTGCAATATCTTGAGAGCCTTTGCCTTTCCAAGGGCTCTTGGACATATCGTGTGACCTTGTTGCTTTGCATCACGACAGCCTTCCATTACTGCTGCAGCATTTGTTGGTGGTGCTGCTGTGCTGACATGATGCTGGAGTCTCCCTTGTGCCTGCAGTGGGCAGCCAATGGAAAATGTCTGTGCCTGAGCACTCCTGGAGTGGGAAGTTGTGAGGCAGCAGGATTTAGCTCTGACTTTTATTCTGACAAAGCTAATATGATTGTAGAGTGAGGTTAAAGTCTTCCTCCTATGTTTTCCTTTTAGCTGTGTGCTACTTTTCCATCTCACCTTGAAACCTGCTAGCAATGGCTGATGAGGTTCTGTGAGAACCTCACTGCCATTGGGAGCTCTTCAGAGGGAGAGGGGCTCCACTGGCAGCCCTCGATCTGCCCCTGGCACTGCCACTCCAGTGAGACGCTGCACCAGGCTCCTGCAGCTGGACCTGCCTGTGCCAGGGCAGCGAGGGCACCGTGCTGCTGCTCCCTCCCAGAACTCAGCTCAGCCCTGCTGTTTGGCAGGGCAGGTTTTAGCCCAAATAAGATCAGTGTCCCCTCTCTGCTGCACTGCACTGCCCTGGAGCCCTTTGCCTGTGTCTGCTCTTACAGTTTGCAGGGTCCAATCTCCTTCCTTTAGCTCGAGCTGCATTCTCTCATCCACAGGCCTTGCTCCAGACAAGTGACCTCTCTTAAATGCAGGGTTCAGAGGGGCGTTCAGTAAGTGACAGCATGTGCTGGGAATCCCTGTCCCCTCAGAAGAGCTGTTTTCATGAGGGCTCACACTGAGCTGCAGGATCAGGGGTGCCTGGGGTGCGGTGGGTGGCTTGGGGTAGGCAGCTCATACAGCCTGAAAAGGAGACTGGAGCTGAGGTTTGCTTCCTTGCTAAAGCCTCAGCCATGAAAATGGGTGAAGTGGGGCTCTGCATCATGGCTGCAACATGTTCACAGGTTTCTCTTACAGTGTTTATAAGTACTGTGTATTTCTTTATCCAGAGAGTATTGACAGATGTGCCTCAGCTGTCCCTAAAGCAACCACAGATTCATTGGCAGCAGCTTCAAAAGCCACAGCCTTCACCTGTGGCGTTTTTTTGCATGTCCTTAGTCTCCAGTGAACATATATAAACTGACTTTAAAGAGAACAGCAGGGTGATACAGCCATGTGTATCAAGTTCTCATATTTGCATCTCAGGTGTTTTCTTGGGGAATTTGTGCCCTCAAGAAATCTCAAGAATTTCCTTGAGGGTTTTTCCAGTGAAGTCTTCGGTTGTTATTCAGTATTTCCACACTTGTCTGCAGCCATGGTCAGTCAGTGGAAGCAGGTAGGTGCTCAAAGCTGCTGCAGTGGAGGCACAGTTGTGAGCATCAGGACTGTCTCATGGCAGTGGTAAAAAGGTAAAAACCAGCTGGTATGTGGAGGCTCTTTTTGGTGCTGTTCTTCAGCCAGACACAGAGCAACTGGGTTGATTTCTGTGTCAATGATCTTCCATCAGAAACTGCTCTGGTTTGCACCTTGGCAGTAACATCACTGTGGCCACCAAGACCTCAGAATAAGCTGCTAAATTTTTAAGGTCTTTGCTTACTCCTGTGTTTGTCTATGCTCCTCTGTCTATTCAGTCCAGCATTCACCTTTTTTTTCTGGGCTTCCCCTCACTCTTGTGAGAGCATGTGCTTTTCAGTGATGAGTGTAGTCATTTTTCAGCTTCTACTTCCCCTTCCTCAGCATCCAGTGTCCATGTGATGCTCACAGGAGGTGCACAGATCCATTGCTCCTGAAAACCAGACCCTGTGCTTGTCACTTCAGTGTGTGTCTAGTAACTGGTGTTTCGTGTGTCATCACCTGATACTCCAGCCAGAGATGAGGGATGCTGCAGCGAGGGGAAATGAGTGGTGGGAGGAACATGTTTGCACCCTTTGCCCAGCAAATCAGGACACAGGAATGTCAGTCAGGGAAGATTTATATTATTTGAGCTGCCTAGTTGCAGATTTCTTGTTTCATCAGAAAACCCCAACTTTTCCACTGATGCAATCCAGAGCTCTGCCAGAGGGACTGTCTTGGTGGTGTTCAGATGTTGCCATATGATCCCTTTTCCACTCCTTTTCACATACAGTGTGTGAAAACACACATTTTCCCAGCACTCCCCTTTCCAGTGCTCCAAACCAAGCCAGGCTATCTGATTATTCCTCATGACAGGTGTAAAAATGCTGGATCCACAGCAGAAAACCTCTTGTGATGAGGAAGCTCTCACTGCAAATAATAAGCCAGATTTCTGTGGAAACCTGCACAGTTCCAGACCCTGGACAGGCCACAGATTCTACAGCAGGATTCTGTTCTCCTAACAGATACCTAAAGGCAGATTTTCTTTTCATTAAGTATGAAAATCTGTAATGCAGTCAGCATGATACCTCTTGGTATGTTTAGTTTTATACTCCATTTATTTGTTTTGTTCTCAACATCTCCTTCCATTGGGAGGGAATTTTCCATACCATCTGTGTATGAGGAGTGAATGGGACTTAAGGACTATGAGAGCAAGGCAGAGGTCAGTTGTGGTTTTTATTATCTGAGTGGAAATGGGCACCATTTACAGTTGTGGATTAACACACTAACTGGTCTTTTCCATAGAATAATATTGACGTTGCAAAGTTGATATTTTTAAGCAGTTGTCTTTAGGTTTCAGTATTACCAGGCTTTAAAGTCCGGTGAAGTCTTTCATTTCTCATTACATGTAATGCTTCACTTTCTGTCTCTACACTCAGAAAAAAAATATTTATTGTTTCAGTAATATTCTGACAATATTTTATTATTTTTTTCTGCAGCCAAAGAACAAAAATAATTTAATTTCCCCAGCGTGAAGATAATGCCATGAATCCCAGCTCTGTGGAGGGAGCTGCTCTGCAGGACTGCTCAAGAGCCTCTTCCCCGCGTACAGACTCCTTCGGGCTTTTAATTCCTCTGTCTCCCAGCTTTGAATCCTCCTTTCTCTTTGTCTTATTTTTCCTTTTGACTGCTTTTCTAAGCTCTAAGGTCAAGGGTTTTCCCTATGGAAAGAAAAAGTTTAGCCTTTCCTACACCATTTGCCCACCTGGCATCACAAGCCCCATAGCAAGCCTGGCAGTGCTTGGGCACACAGTGAGAGGTTCTCCAGCCTCCTGTCCCTTCACCTGCCAGCACGTGAGGCAGGAGAGGGCTGTGCACCCCATGCCCTCCCTGCCGTGTTCCCGTCCTGGTGCTGCCGTTCTGCAGCTGGAGACAATGTGCTGGAGCTTTCTGTCTGAGGGGAGTTTGGGGAGGGGAGAGGGAAAAAGGCTGTTAGATCTATCGCTGGCAATTTAGATTCAGAGACATTTCATCTGCAGTTCCCTCAAGTGTTGAATTGAATAAAACCAGAGCAGTGGTGGAAAAGGAGGTGGGGGAAGGGCTCCAAGCACTCTTAGCTAAACAAAAAGAGACAGGCAGCTCATAAAAAAGGAATTGCATCCTTGAGTTGAAAATCTGGATTCACAGGGCAGGGAGGAGGCTGCGTGGCAGAGCCCACCCATGGGCAGGGGCCAGGCAGCACTGCTGAGGGTTCTGGCACTCCTGCAGCCAGGGCAGATCACAAGGCTCATTTCCGGGTTTCCTGATTTTCTGTTGATTTTTGAAGCTCCTGTTGTAAAATCAAGGAGAAAGAACATAATCTCAGGCTTTGGTTGCAATTAAAAAAACCCTTATCCTTCACATTCCAGTGCTGCAGGAGAAAAGCACAAAAGCAAAACCCTCAAGGGTCAAAAATTCAGAAGAAGTAACTTAACACTTATAATTTTGTAAACGCTCTCTGTTGGGGGCCAGACTCATTGTTCCCAAATGCGGCTGTGGGATGGTAGAACTGTTGTCACCATTAAGCATTTTTGTTTCTCTGCCTTTGAGGGAATTGCTGCTGGTGGCTGCTCTGGCTATGCACTGCAGCACCTGGATTTCTCTGGCTCTGTCCTATTTCCCCGGTGTCAGGTGAGGATGGTTTCACAGGAGTGCTCATCCTGTCCAAGGCTGGGAGCAGAGTGACAGCCATCAGAGAGAATTGGATTACAGCAGGTGGTTCATCCTTGGGGTCTCTCCTGCCTTGTGTGAGTGTGGTGCCAGCACCTCTGCACTGCCACAGGGGTGGCTGTGGCTACCTTCAGGTGGGAAGGCAGGTCTTTTGTTTGCCCCCCTCCCCACGTTAGTGGCAGATTTGTTTACACTTTGCTCAGCCCTGCTTCAGAACAGGTCAGACTCCACAGCCAAAGCCTGACCAGCACTGAGGTGACCCTGTGGTACAGATGGGCATCCTGGGCAGGTGTGTGGCACAGGGCTGATGGCAACTTGGCCAAGTGTTGTGTTTGCATTACAGGATTCCCAGCCTAAAAAGTGTCCTCTGCCTTCATGGTGCAGAATCCCACATGAAACACAAAGGTAAGACCAGGGTGAAGAGCTGGTACTCTTCAGGACAGCACCAACACCTTCCCTTCAAGCGATTTCAGCTGTAAAACAGGGGTCATGATTCTTACCTGTGCCACCAGAATTTGGGAGTCTGATTAGCCACATCCTGTAAAAGACTGAAGCAGCCTTACTGTAAATCCTGGACCAGAGACCACAGAACAGGAGAGGCTGTCTCACAGGCATGTATTTATGCTGCCCTGTTTCCCTGTGCTATCGATCCAGTGGCTTGCTAAGATACAGCCCTGCCTGCTGTAGTGGTCTAATTCATTTTTAAGCATCATTATTTTTCACGTTGTGGTCTTCCCCTGCTTCGGGTGCTTCTCCCCACCCATCCCAAAAAATGGCCATTCCTGTCTGTCTCTAGGCGTGCGAGGTTCCCACATGTGTGTGTGCATACCAGGGAGATGGAGAGGCAGCTTCAGCTACACTAAGCAATTAAACTCCAGTAGCTCAGGGATGAGCAGGAGGCCGTGATTTTCTTTTCCTTCGCAGTAATTGCCTCTGCAATCAGCTTTGATCACCCGAGAGCAGAAGAGATGAGTGCTGCAAGTTGACATCAGTGGTTTTAATATATCCATTTACATATACAGGAGCAGTGCAGCATACAGCTTTCCATAGCGCCTCTGACCTGAAACCATCGCCGCTCCATAGATACCTCATTTAATTTAATACTTCACCACCACTGCGGAAGCCATACGATGGGGGTGGGAGGGGGCATAATCAAGCCCTCACTCTCTCGCTCTCCGTGCATGTCTGTAAAAATGACATGAAAGTAATTGCTTTTGAAAAGCAAAGCAGAAATGGCACAATTGATTCCACTTAAATGAGAGAAGGGGTGGGGGTGGGGTATGCTCACCCTAAACATTCCACCTTCTTTCCTGTTGCAAGCACATCGCTGCATGGGGCTGTGCTGGGACAGAAGAAAGGCGGGCTTGTCTGAATGGCATGGGAAGGAGGGAAGCTAGGGCAGGCAGTGCTGCTTTGGGCAGGATGCACCCCTTGGCAACCTCGGACCCACAGGCAGATGCTGCTCCACGGAGCCATGTGACGTGCCCTGTTGTCACAGCCACTCCTGGTGCCCGAGAGCTGGCAGGGAGCTTCACTGCACTGAAAATCCTAGAATCACTCTGCCTCCCAAACCCACTCACCTGCCTGGCAGCTGGGGGGAGGGGGATGATGAGGAGACATCAGCTCCTCTCCATCTCTAATGTATCTCTCATTATCCCTGTTGACAAAGCTTTATGAGCCTATGGTTTTAGAATCTATCCAGTCTGCTGCTGCTGGTGGATGCTCACCCTTCTGCCAAGGACCTCCCAGTGTCCCCTCTGTGCCCGGGCACACCACTCAGCCCCCCATCAGTGGAAGCCAGGACCTGGCACCATGGGCTGCGCACTGCCTGTGTGTGCTGAAATACATCTTTAATGTAGACATTACCATGATTTCCTGTTAATTACATACAAATTGATTATTAGTATACTTATTGAATGTTGACAGCTGGGTGACAGTCTTCAATAAATATGTTTTACTAATCAGTTAGCATTAACTAATATCGAAATCCTGTCTAGGTTTAGCAAGTCAGTGAACACTCAGGAGGCCCCTCTGTTGCTGCCAGTGTTGCTGGATGTTGGCGGTGTTGCTGGCAGCACTCAGCTGTTCCTGGCAGCAGTGTGGAACACAAGTTGGCCCAGGGGGTCCAAGGGCAGTGGCAGTGCAGTGGCAGTGCAGTGGCAGTGCTGGAAGGACAGAGGGAGAAGCCTCTGGGAAACATTGCTCTTGGGAGAGCCCCCCATGCAGCAGGGCCCACCTGAGGGCAGGAGGGATGCCAGCTTGAGCCAAGGTGGTAGTGGCCCGGCAGTGCTTGCAAGAAGCTCTGGAAACCCCTTTCTCCAGGACATAGGGCTGCTTCCAGGTATATCTGAGCAGCAGAAGCAGGATGCTGTTCTCACCTGCACGCAAGACCCTTGGTTATGACAGGGCATGGCACAATCCCCAGCCAGCAATGCAGAGGAGTTCTTATGCTGTATTTAAACCACCAAGCAGACCAACTCCTTAGCTGTGTGGGCAACATGTTCCCTTGCCTCCCCATCCTTAGCAGGGCAGGAGCCATACAGTGCCTGCTGACTGTGGCTTCTCTCACCCATCACAGGAAGATGAGCAGCATTCCTGAGGAGTAAATGGCAGCGGGGAGAGTGGCTCCGCACTGGGGTCAATACTTGATTCTTGTAACGCTAATGCTCCTTAGTTGACAATTATGATTCTTCCCTGCTTCCACCTTGTGCAAACACCTTAGAGCTGGGACACCAAGAAGTGAATATGCTGAACCCTTAGAGCTGCTCCTGTTCAGGCAGAACAGGAAGGAGATGGACAGGCTGTGGGGTACCTGAGCCCCTTCTGCTCTGCTCTGAGGACAGCAGACACAGGGAAAATGCCTGAAGAGCTCAACAAGCAGCTGCAACAGGAGCTGGGTGTTTGGTTACTGCTTAGAATAATTTTGGTCTTGCTCAGCTGCTCTTTGCTTCCCTCACTGCAGGAGTCTGACACCCCTTCTGTGAGCAGAGGCAGGTGCCCCAGTCAGCAGAGTCTCTGCTTTCCCAAGCCGGACATGTCTGCCTGCTGCGGGCAAGCATGTCAAATCACACCTACCATATTGGCTTCCTGTCCCCAGAACATCAGATTTTTGTAGCTAATGTGCGGGGGGTGTCTCCTCCTGCCAATCCCCACCCCCAGCAGCATCAGGTCTGTGCTGTTCGGGGTTTTGTTAAGCCGTTTAGTATTAATTGATTTTTTTTTTCCATTTTTTCTTTCTTTCCCTGGGCGGGTCAATAGCTGGATGCTCAAGAGCAGAGGATCTATCAACTGCAGACCAAGCAGAGGGAGAGGCAGGCAGACCTGGAGCAGAAATGCAGCCAGAGCAGCAGCTCAGCCAGGACCTGGGGGCCAGCTACCAGCTACGGAAGGGAGCTTGGAGCAGGTAGGAGAAGATATCAGTCCACTCTATCTCAGCAGCCCAGGCTGAGAAGGGAAATCTCTTTGATGCATTCACAGCAATAATAACAATCTGCTGCTCTTGTTTACATGGCAGCGTAAGGAAGGGCTGAAGATGTGAGAGTAGAGTCTCTCACCTCCCAATGAGGAGGGGAAGGTCAGAGGCAGCAGGGAGATGGCTACAGCTCTGCTGGCTGTAAACGGGTGGTGGGATTGCAGTTGCTGTGGGGGTGTGATGGCTGTCATGCACAGATGTTGTGGGTGTTGCTCTGCTGCTGACCTTGGAGAGACAAGAAGAGGATGGCCACAAAGACACTGCCTTAGGACAGAGCTGTCCTGGCTAGTGGTGACATTTACATGCTGTGAGCCAGGAGACTAGGATTGCTCAGACCTGTTCAGCCATGCTGCTATGGACAAAATCCTCAGCTTGCTCCTAGATATCAGTGTGGGAGCACCCTCGTTCCTGCTGGAGGCCTGCTGGGCAGCCTATGCCAGTCTACCCCATGCTGGGTCTGTTTGCCCCTGCCCCACCACCAACCCCTGTATTTCAGAAGCTGTAGAAGTCAGAGCCTTTGCTTAGTGTGTTCCCCTGCGTGTGAGCCTGGCTTGGGAAAGCACATCGCTCCCACCTCTGCAGCCATCAGGCTGTCTGCCTGATGTCTGCTCAGGCACCAGCATTCCTCAGTGGACTCCAGCCACAAGGTCTCCTTCGGACCCACATGGCAAACAGGGTGAAGAGAGCTGATCCTGGAAAACTGGGGAGCTCCTGCTGCTGCACACTTACTGCAGCATTACTTGCTTAACCTGGTATCCACTTGTCATCTCCTTCAGCACCACATAAGCCATTTAAAAAATGTGTCTATTTTAACAACTTGCTAGTGAAATATGCTTAGGGTACTGGTAGAATAAACCAGGTAGCTTTGACATTGGGGCACCAGGTACCAGCATATTGGATGACAGGATGAGCTCAGCACCACTGGTTTGTCTAAGCAGCAGTTCAGAGGGCAGCATTTAAAATAGAGTTGGGGGGCGGTGTCCCCCTTATTAGTCAAAGTGGAGACGTTTTGTTTCATTTAATGTGGTGATAAATATATTCCTATGAATATGTTCATATATATAGTGATACATATATTGCAATATATATGAACAATGCACTGATTACATTTATTGCATTTGAAGGAAAGTTACAAGATGTTGTTCTGTTTACTCCCACATCATCCATTGTTCTGTGTATGAGGAGCCAGCCCAGCATGTGGACTGAGCTGTGCATGGCAAGCCTATATTCCAACTTCCGACAGTGAAGGTGGGAGCAGGATGTGTGTGCCTTTGTCTGTGTTTGTGGATGTGGCAGATGGATGAATGCGGGAGAGGGTCAGCATGTGTCTTTGTTTTGTTCTGCGTATGCATATGGATGACTGTGTGTTGATTTGTGCAAGGACAGCATTGCAGGGTGGGAATGGCACTCTGCTTCTTCCTACTGCCCTTCCCTTCCCTTCCCTTCCCTTCCATCTCTCCACCCACTGACACCAAATTCAGCTGAGCCTTGCTGTTGGTTTCAGTGTGAAAGTGGCAGATAAAACAGCCTAGCTCTCAACTTTCTCTTATGAACCTCCCAATGAAAGTACTGAGCATCAAGCCTTGTTATATAAAAATACAACATTATTCTGTGGCACAACAGTGTTCCACCTGGCTCTGTGTCTGGCAGCAGCTTATGGCCTTGTCTAGGAAAGAGCTCTTTTCCCCTGGGAAGAGCAGGGGAAGCTTGTAAAATTCACCAAGATGCTCATGCACCTTCTGTGGTGAAAGGGCTTTCTAAGCCCAAGGGGGAGCCTTTGTGTTTAACAGCCCTTGAGGAATTTTCATCCCTAACTTGTCAAACTAATTCTGTAAGTCAGATCTTATCCAGCTCCTGCAAAGTCCTGTAGCAGTGAGTTCCCCTGTTTGACCATGCTTGGATAAGAAGCCACCTCCTTTGGTTTGTTTTGAACCTGTGCCCTGACAAATTCCACTGTTTTATTGGAAAAGGCCATGACAGTCACTCCTTAATCCCCTTCCTATGACACTTCTGATTTTATAGATCTTTATCATATTTTCTTCCCAACATCCTTCTTCCAGATACAAGGACTCCAATCTATTTTTCTGAGCCAGCTCCAGCTGCTGTTACATTTACTCTTGTGGGGCTCTGGACCTCCCAAGGCTGATGGTTGTGGGTCCCTGCAGCAGGCAGAAGGATTCCTGTGCAAGGAGTGCCAGGTGTAATTTAGCACTGGGAGCATGAGTTATGGTTATGCCAGAAAGACTGGCAGCACAGCCCTGCTTGTCAGCTTAGTCCCCCACCTGATCACAAGCTCTCCTAGTGAATGAATCAGGATTTGGCATATCATCCTTTAATACAGCCTCCATGCTAATGTCTTTTTGAAATGAAACTGAGGAAGCCGTTAACCTCAGTTAGCCAGTTGTCCTCACCGTGACCTGGATAAATCATCCAAGCAGGAGCACTGAAGAACAGTGCTCTGGCTGTTTTGCAAAATGGACTTGGAAGGGAAGGACTGTGCTTCCAGCTCATGCCATGAAGACTCCTCTGCACCAGGGCTGTGCAGCAAAAGGACTGGTGTGTCCTTACACCAGAGACTCTGATGCGGCTCCAGGCTGTGTGTTCACTGGTACACCCCTTCCCCTGGCAGCTGCTGAGGGGTCACAGTGTCACACCACAGGTGGGAAAAAGTGACGTGTTGTATCTGGAGAAGAGAGGATGGATTCCCACAGGGACCCCAGGGACAGGTTCCTTCTGCTCCTGCCATCGGACATGTTTCAACATCCAGCCCTTCTTCGTTACCATGTGGTTTTCCATGTTCCTTCCCTTCAGCTAGGGTCTAGATTTTCCCCAGGGATGTCTCCTTCACCACATTCTGAAGGCAGCTGGCCTTGAGCTGGGAAAAGAGATGAAGAGGACACTGGTGGCTGCCACCAGGAGATAATGGATCTTCAGGAGCAGTGAATTTCTCTCCATGAGCTGTTTTGACATTGGAACCTGTTACCTTTATAAAGGCCTCATTATTTCATCTGCTTTCACAGGGCATCTGCTCTTGTAGCTACTGCTCTGTACGGCAGGGATTTCTACTAGACAGGGTTTCTTTTGTGATTTATAATCTGGCTGCTTTGTTGTGGTTTGAGTTTTTGGTTTTTACTTCTGCATGACTGAGAGAGATCACAACACCAGCTGTATGTAAGAAACTCCTGGAAGGAGGAAAAAAAGCCATCTGCTCTCTATGTCCGTGAAGGAACACTCAAGAACTACTGGCCAGAGCCTCCATCAGGAAAGATTTGGGTTAGGAACAGTTTTCTAAAGGGAAGAGAACAGAGCAGGTGAGCAGGGCCCAAGGATCCTGCATCACAGGAGAGCTCTAAGGAAAGATACACAATACGCAGGGTACTTCTAGGCTCCCCTGTCTCAGAACTGGAAGACAGACTATCAGCCTCTTGACGTTCAGCATTGCTCATTTCTTAAATCTATCCCTGCTCCTACCTTGTAAGGCAGTTCTGCCTTTCCCAGAGCCCCACCACAGTCTCCTTCAGTGTTTCCCCTTTTACTGCCAACCTGCCTGGTCCCAGGCTCCCCAGGAGGCTGTAACACATGCTGAAAGGAGCAAGCAGAGCCTGGAGGAGGTCAGTGGGTGATGAAGGCTCCAATACCACCATCTGCATTACATGTGCTGCTGTGCCACAGGCTTTGGCCAGAGTCCCGCCCATGGTGGGGAACACATGAGTGGATGAGGCAGAGATGGGAGTGTAGATATGCTATCAGAACTTTTGGATTCAATTTCCCTTCCCAGCAGAATAGCTGTGTGCAGTTTCTTACATGTGCTGCTCTGCAAATGAGTTGTGCAGGACATGGCTGCACTCACAGACCACCTGGAGAGCACGATCCGCTTGGAGCATGCAGTTTGGCTGTGCAGGGCTGGCACAGGCAAAGGCAGGGTCTGGCTGATGGACAGAGCTTGCCTCAGTTGCTCAGCAGCTGTAGGAGTCTGCTGCCCTTTGCCTTGCCCCACTGCACGAGAGCAGCCACGGGGCATTCACAGAGAAGGGAGGAATGGTCACAGGCATAATACCCTGTAGCATATACTGTATACTGTATACCACATACCAGGACTCAGAGCTGTTCACAGACACCCTGTCAACATCAGCACAGAGACAGGGACTGAAACACATGGCCAGGACAGTCAGGGCAACTGTGAGCCAAGGTGAGCCATGTTATTTGTGTAGACACCAGTGAGGAGCCCCACTGGGTACCTGTATCTGAGAGCCAGTTCTACAGCACAGTCATTAAAGAGGGAATAAAGAAAATAATAGAGCATTGATTAAAACGGTTGGCAAGGCTGATTTCTCTCCATGCAGCCTCTGATGGAGCAGACTTTGGGGCTGGGGAGGAATAGGCAGCCTCCAGGCTGTGAGGCTAATGTAGAGCCATGGCTGTTTATATAACTGCAAAGCTTTTAAGAGAGACTTGGGAAAACTAGCTTGGATTCCAATGAATATTTACAATTACACTGCTCCAAAGCTGAATCCAATCACAGCACTGCAATGTGCAGGCTTCGTGCATCAAAAGAAAATGAGAGGAAAACAGGAAAGATGGAGTTGCCTTTGGAGGGGCTTACAAACACAGATCTCTCTGCTTGTGGCAGAACTAAAATGCTTTATTTCTGATAGGAGCAATTTATTCTTCAGGCATTTTGCTTGATATTAGAAAGTGCCTGGCTGGTTTTTGAAGTGAGTGTCTTCAATAGAAGATCTTTAATTCAAAATGAAAGTAAGAAATGGAGAGTGTTGTGGTTTGTAATTTTGATATTGTGCTTACAAACTCCAGAAACAGGGGAGCATTACCAAACTGGAGCAAGGGCCCCTTCCACTCCCTGTGTTCTTGGTCACCATGTAGAAGCTGGCTGGGTATTTAAACCATGCTGCTAATATGGAATTTAGCTGGTTATCATGCTGGCTGAGCATTCCCTGCAGCTCAGTATTGGCCTCTTCTTTCTTGCAGTAGAAGGTATGCAAAAATAATGCTGATGGGGAATTACCTTGATAAAAAGATGGAGGATCTGTGACTGCTGGCTCACTGCTGAGAGCAGTGTGTGTGACATGGAAGTGTGTGACAAAGCAGAGACACTGCCTGAAGTAATAACGGAGCAGCACCACACAGCTGACCTTTGTCAGCTGCTGGTCTGGTGCCCAGTCTGCATGGCCTATACTGGCCAACCTGCCCATCCTGCCCACACAATCCATTCTGCCTGCAGCTCTAACCTGCAGGACTGTAAATAGTCAGTGGCCTCGATGTGGTCCCACAGCACGAAACACTACTGCTCTCAATTAATTTGAAGTACTTAAGGTATAGCCTTGCATTCCATCATGCAGACATTCCTTAGCACCACAGCAGCACAACAGCAGGTGCTTCAAAAGAGCCAGATTAGGATTTACACTACAAGAGCATGCAATTTGTTTGCCACAGTGTCTGCTTATAAGCATGCAACCTGGGAAAGCCACCTCTGCAGTGCAAGCCCCCTCCTTCCCCACAGCCCACCATGCAGTGTGTCCTACCTTGGACAGAGGGCAGCAGGTGGCTGCTTCCAGCCGGCACTAATCCCTCCACGTGGTTTGAAGATGATGCTGTCTTCTGGTGCCTGTCACCTCGTGGATGTACAGATCTTTGCTGCTGGATGGCAGTCTGAACGGGTGCTGGTGGGAAATCCCAGGAAGCTGGTTTCTGATCTGAGTCAGTCACGCTGTTGGTGCAGAGACACGCTCTGTCACACGCAGGCATGGCACAGGGTATTCCCTGCAGCTTGGCACAGGCTGGAGTCGATAGCCCTCAGCAGGAACTTGCAGTCAGTATTATACTGTCTAAGAGGCTTAAAATCAACTGTGAAATTTTAGTATGGCTACAAAAAACCTGTTTTCTATTTCTCCACTGGTAGCTTGTTCCAGGAGAAGACAGTGCAATTTGGTGATTGATTCCTGGAGTCTGGTTGGTGCATCCATGCTGGGGCATAGAGGCCACAGATCCCACGGTGCTTTCCCGGAACACTCTGCCAGCCTCAGCCACCTGCAGCTCATGGGCTCTGGAAGCAGAAATGGGGTCTTGCATTCCATCAATGTGAGTGGATATTTTTCTCACATTAAAATGTTTGATTTATTTTTGAATGCATATGAGCTTTGGGGGTGCACAACACCCTGTGTGAAGCAGTCTGACACAGCAAGGCATTCAAAAAAAGATCTGGTTTTTGGTTTTTTGTTATTACCTGCTAATTTATGGGGTGCTGCCAGTTCTTATATTGAAGGGATGACGAGAAATCATACTGCAGGCAACCACTATTTGCTAAACTTGATACTATAAACCTCTTCAGCCTATTTTTTTCCAGCCTAAAGAGACTATCCACTTTTTCCTCACATGGAAAATACTCTTTGTATTTGATCATCCTTGTTGGTCTTCTCTGAAACACTTCCAAATCTTTTTCTTGAGAGAGGCAGACAGAGCTGCATATAGAAATCACAGTGCAGCTTTCACTATGTATCTGTTCATCGGCAGAACTGTGATCTGCTCTCCATTATTTTCCTGATAATTGTTAACAGTCAGTTTGCCTTTTGGGCTGCTCCTGGACACTAAACAAACGTTTCCGCAGATCCATCTCTCCATCTTCATCTGATTTTATTCTAGCACAGCCCCAAGCCCTAATTCTTGAGAAGAACAGAGCTACAGCAGCTGGGACTGCAGTGAGATCTTGTGAGAAAGATGGTGCAAATGCCCCAGACCTTCAGCAAGGTTAGGACCACCTGGCTGTATCATACCTTGGAGACTGGGGACAGCTGCTAAACATCTGAAAAAAAAAAAGAAATTATATAAGGTCAGCAGACCTCGCCTCTTCCAGACAGATCTACCTGCGAATGTCTGCTCACCTGAGGGGCCGAGTAATGCTGTGGAATGCCAATGTAGCCAGATGAATCAGTGCTGGCATGAACTGCTATCCAAGAGCACAAATAGCATCATGTTCTTGTGATCCTCCTTTGCATTTCCTTCCTGCAGATTCCCAGGGTGAGAAGGAAGGGATTGGGCTGCTGACCCCCAGTACCTATGGTCATGAAAATTTCACCCTGTTACTCTAAAATCAGTAACTTGTCTGACTAAGATAGCTTCAGACAGGCATTTATCTGGGCTTGAAGACATCAAGAGATGGCAAATGCATGACAGTGACAGTCCCTTCACATCACTCCTACTGTTTTGGGTTTTTTTCTCTCATGACTGCTGTTCCAACAGGGCTAATGAAGCTTTCTATGCAGCAGCAATATGGTCTCAACTTTGTTTCCCTTGGGTTTTATCCTTTGTCTTAAAATACTCCTTTCTTTTTGGCCAGAGACTTAAGGTTAACCATAGAGGGAAGGGAAGGGAAGGGAAGGGAAGGGA
>VXAX01003287.1:40758-90561 GCA_013399835.1 Leptocoma aspasia | reverse complement strand
TCAGCCCCACCGCGGCCACCTCAGCTCCCCCTCAGCCCCACCGCGGCCACCTCAGCTCCCTTGTCAGCCCCACCGCGGCCACCTCAGCTCCCCCTCAGCCTCACAGAACACCACTTGAGTTGTGCAGGCTGACGCAGTGCCCATGGCTCCTTCTGGAGCCTTTCCTAGAGCTCCACAGTCCCCTTGCACCATGAGCACTGGCAGCACACAGGTTCCCACTGCCACGAAGGGCCATACCATCACCACAGGTGGACGTTCATCTGCACGAGCAGACACCAGCGTGTCCCACACACTACTGGGATGTGCCAGTGCAGCAGCTGCTGCATGAGCTGCTTGTGCATTCATGTAAGTACAAACAAGACCTTAAGTCATCTCTTCTCCGGCTCATCTGTGTGAAACAGGGATCACAGAACTTGTTTTACAGAGGAGCCCTGCAGTTTGGTACATGAATATCGAGTGGTTTGAGCTCAAATATCAAGTGGTTTGAGCTCCTGTGATGGAGGGTACTGGAGATGGACAAAGGGGCACCAACGGCCTAAAGCTGATGGAGGCCCAAGCAGTGGTCTCACCCAGTTGCACGCTGTTTGCTGATCCAGGTGTAATCAGCACACACAGATACTGTGTGGGCTTGGGCTGTGTCACACACAGCAGCTCAGAACACCCTCACTGTGAGCTCATGCTCTCCAAGAGGGGTGATTGGCGTCTGTGCAGCCACCAAGGATGGGCGATGTGCAGGGGAGGATGGAGCAGGTGGTGGCATGATCATGAGATGGGTGTCATCGACACACAGCCATGGCACAGAGAACATGCAAACCTCCTTCCTCCCCAGCCACTCTGCCCGCCAGCTCTCCTGAATGAAGTCCCAGCTTTGTTTTTCTGATTTCCATTTTGTATCCTAAAATATTCACTCCAAGTTCCGCTTGACAGACATGCCTAATCTAATCTCCATGTCTGCTTTCTAATTTTCGCAGCCAGGATAAAACAAATTGGCTGGCGTTAATTGCCTGTGCAGCGGCCTGGAGCTCTGAGCCGTGATTTACGAGCTCGGAGCAGGCGCTCTGCAACACATTTTTCTTAATTTATTTTTAATGAGTCTCTCAATTAATTTTCTTGGAAACATCTTAATGATGTTGGAGGCGGATGTTAATGAGGTTTGTAGCAGCACCTCATTTTGCATATTTTAAAGTACTGAATGGCATGAAGCAAACTCCTGGTCCTAAACCAGAAAAAAACCTTAAGACTGGAGAGGACTCCTGGGCTGACATTGCTGCCCTGGCTTGAGGCTGAGGCACTGTGTGGGCTAGTTGGTGACTATGAACATTGTGAGGCTGAAGCTGGTTGAGCCCACAGTGATGGTGGGACCCTGGCAGCATGGAGGGGTGAGGGGCCACACTGGGTCATGGTTGGTGGCCAGACATTTCTTAACAGATGGAGCGAAAGCCTGGATACAGAACCTGGGCACTGAGACCCCTGTGCTGGCATACCCCATGTTGTGGGCACCCCATTCCCTGCACACCCCCAGCCAGACCTTTTGGGCAGGAGCTCTCCAAGACACAGGAGTGGGCTGCCTGGGGCTGACGGCTGTGGGGTGCTCCAGGGTGTCTCTGCTGGCCCACGGGGTCACCGGTAATTGCTGATGCATGTGCCAGCAAGAGGCAGCAGCTGGATCGGCTTTGTTTTCTCCCAGCATGTCAGTCTTCATTAAACTGGAGAGGAATGAAAAAGGATTCACTTTTGTCCCAGCCTGAACATGGCAGCTGTTTAATTTCAATTAAGGTGGCACTGAAAAGAGTAGCATTACGGCAGTAATTAAAGTGAGACAACTCCCACCCCCAGGACCGTGCTCACACAGCAGAGGGGCCAGTTTGACACCCCCCATCCTCCCACCACCAGCTAAGTATGGGCAGGCAGCTGTGGGTCAGGGCTGTGGGGCTGCCCCACACGCTCACAAGGAGCTGGAGCAGTCTTGAGCCCTTCAAGGCAGGTGCTACCTGCAGCTCAGTACGGTGTTGCACATTTGTGGTACAGAGCAGCATTGCCTGCGGCACCATGCAACATGGCACGGCACAGCACACGTGGCATGAGGCTTTGTCCCATAAAGGCTCTGTGCGCTGTGGATGCTTTGTGCCCTGGCTGTCGCTGCCTGAACAAGACTGAAGTCTGCAGGGAAATTTTATTTCCTCATAGTGGCAGAAACCATGGCCAAATTAAGTTGTGTTCTGGAAGTAGGGGGTTCAGCAGTCCTGCTCACAGGATTGTTGGTGCTGTGCCTGCTCCCATCACCCGTGACTGTGACCCGCTGGTGGAGCAGGTTGTCATGGCAACTGATGATTTCTGCTATGGTACCTCTGCATTCACCTTCTGGGCCCAGTTCAGCCTTGGAAATTTCCAGTTAAAACACCTGTGAAACTGCACTGACCATTGGCAAGGGAGCACACACAGCCCAGGGAGTGCCATGTCACCAGCACAGGCCCACGGCAGGTCTGTGCTCACACCATCGCTGTGCACCCACAGTCAAGGCACCACTGGCACCCAGAGAGCCGCGTCACTGATCCCAGTACCTGGGCACTGCGGTGTGGCCCCAGGCAGGGTGGGACAACCAGACACATGCACTCTCAGCCTTTTCTGTCCACACTCTGGACAGCCTCCCCTGGACACACTCAGCCTCCCCAGGGTTCTGTGGCTTTGTCAGGATGTGCCCCTGCAGCAGGTCACTCCAGCCCTGTCCCTTGTGTGGGTGGCTGACTACAGGGCACAGCCCTGAGCACAGCACTGCTGCCACCCCCACTGTCACCTGGCCCTGGCCACAGCCCAGTTGTGTGTTCTGGGACTGGCCACAGACTGAGTATGGCCTGAGGACAGTGCAGGGGCAGCATGAGGGTGGCGAGGCCCTGCCCTGACACAGGGGTGCTCCCATGTCCTGGACCAGTTCTGAGGATGATGCCCAGGGCCTGGTGACCTCACAGTGGCATATGGAGTAGTGTCACACAGCATGCCAGGGACACAAGATGGTGAGGAGCATGGCACAGGAAGGCTGTGGTGAGGACTGTGGGCAGCAGTAGGACCAGGTGCTGCTGAGGAGAGGGCCACAGCCCCACACAGCTCTGCCCTGCTGTTCCAGGAGCCCCAGGCTACTCCTCTCCTGCTGGCAGCAGGTGCTCCTCAGACAGGGAGTGGCACTGCCAATAGCATAGGAGGGTGGGGCTGCCCCAGGCAGGGCTGAGTGACATCCATGGGACTAAGGGTTGTCTAGGGCCGCGGGAAATGTTATGGTCCTTCCAACAGTGAGAGAATGGCCAAAATTTGGCACACCCGGGGAGGTTCCTGCACCCCAGGACCAGCCTGAAGGCTCCTGTAGAGATCTGCCAGGGGCAAAGGAAACAACACCAGGGCTGACCAGCTCCATACAGCAGCTTCAGCATGAGACAGAGGCCTGGCAGCCCAAGGTGAGCAGTGCCAACCATATGGTCAATCCAGGCACTGGTTGCATAGCCACAGATTGGTGGCCAGGTGGTACAGGAGGCCCTGGCCAGCCCTTGCCTGCACCACCAGACACCTCTTCCCCAGGGCTGGGGAGAGCACAAGGGCTCAGGGGGATCCAGTACCGCTGGGGCTGCACTGGTCCCACTGCCACCATTTCCCAGAGTGGCCACAGTTCACTGCAGTGTGAAGGGCCAGTGGCGTCAGGGGCTTGGCTATTCGTGAGCCCAAAGGAGCTGTCAGAACATGCAAACACATGGGGCAGTGCTGCCTGGTGGGGAAGGGCTGCACCCACCCATTGGCAACGCAGTCCATTGCTGCTCTGCACAAAACTAGGACTGCCAACATTGTCCAGCCCCAGTGCCTGCCCAGACAGGAGCTGCAAGATGGGCTGGCTACAGTGGTGAGCTGGACAGATGCTGCTCATGCCATGTCCTAGGGCCAAAGGCAAGCACTGGAACTGGAGCCACAGCATGGGGAGCCCAGAGCATGCCCAGACACACAGCAAGAAGATCTGGACCCAGCTCAGGTGCTGGCTACAATACAGGCATTGCAGCTGGACCTGGACTTCTGCAGGGGCACAAACCACAAACAACTGGTCCAGCTGCAGGAGCAGGAGTGTGCAGTGGAGCAGGAGCATCAGGACTTGGTCATTCTGATGCAGCAGTTCCAGGCACTAATGGACAAGGTACCAGTGCTGGGCACAGCAGCCACAGATCAAGCTGCATGTGTCCCGCACTGCCACTCCACCACAGGCTAGGCACGATGCCTGCCCCACAGCCTGTGCAAACACCTGGTGACCCCCCAGGGAGGGAGGTCACCAGGAGAACATCCTGCCAGCCACACATGGCTCTAGCACCACCTGTACAGAGCAGCCTAGCCACAAGGCAAGCCTGGCTGGCACAGTTCAGTCCACCCAGCTGAGCAGAGCTGGAAGAATGCAGACCCTAACAGCCCCACTGACACCCTGGGGACCGTCCAAGGGCTGGTGGCACTGCTGCAGCCCACAGCCTTGCCAATGAGCTGGGATCACCACTCTCCCTGTGCCCGTGCTCTGCCACTGGTCAGGGACCAGAGGGATGGCTTTCCAGGGCTGCTGGGTGTCCAAGAGATAACTGCTATAACAGGGAGGGCACTGTGGGGACTGCACAGAGATGAGAGGGCCAGAAAGTCAGCAGCCTTCCTGCCTCCCACGTGGTGCAGGCCACATTCCTACACAGCAGGGGCACAGGGTGATCCCAAACCCTGCTGGGTACTCACAGGTCAGTGATGCATCCCTCCAACTGAAGGACCAGGCAGTGCAGACAGAGGTCACCTCCTACTTGGCTGCCCACAGTGATTTTGACACCAGCCATGATATCCCACAGGAGAGCAGAGAGCTGCGCAAGCAGGTCAGTGCCAGCAGCCCCCCAGACACTACACCAAGCCTAAGGGCAAGCAGCCAGGGGGACACAGGAGCCATGACAACCACACTGCAGGGCTGACCCCTGCTCCCTTTCCCCCAGAAGCCCTGGGACAGGGTGGGAGGCAACAATGCCAGCCTGCCCCCACCACCTCACACAGCCAGGCCCTGAGCATCCTGTGGCACGCAGAGGGCAGCTGTGCCTGTGCTCAGGGGAGGGCACACAGCACAAGGCCAACCCACCAAGGCACTGCCTTCTCTGCAGCTGGGGGCACAGGAGCAGAGTCAGGGCTTGCAGCACAGCCCAGCCCAGCTGCAGGAGCAACTGGGAGCCACCCAGGCCCAGGAGCAACAGAGTCTGCAGCAGCTGAGCAGAGCCAATGAGGCCAACCAAGGCCTACACAGAAAAGTGGCAGAGCTGCAGCAACAGGTGAGGGCAAGGTAGGACAGGACAGGGATGCAGCCTCAGTCCCAGACCCCTCTCCTGCCTCCAGCAGAGGCTCGGCCAGGGCCAATCACCCTCCCTGCCCCACAGCTTTGCTGGCAGGTGCAGGACATGGAGAAGCTCCAGGCAGAGCTGGCCCGAGCTCGGCAAGAGAGCATCAAGCAGGCAGAAAAGATTGCAGCCTACAAGACACACAGGCAGCAGCTTCATCGGGAGCTGAGGAAGATGCAAAGCTTCAAGAAGCAGAGCAAACAGGAGGTAAGGATGTCTCAACTCTTCCCGTGAAAAACCAGGAGTCTGTGCTCAGCCTGTGTCTCTCACTGTGCCATGGGCAGACCTACTCCCTCCAGGAGAGGCTGCAGGAGATGAGCAGCCTAGTCCAACACTGGCAGCAGCTACACCTGGACAGTGTGCAAACTCTGGCTCTGAAAGAAGAGGAGCTGGTTGTCTGCAAGGTGGAGCTGGCTTTCCTTAAGGAAGAGCTCAGCAAGGTGACAAAGCAGGTGCAGGATACAAACAGGCATTCAAGACACACTAGTCAGGATGCAGGAGAACCCGTACCTAATGTTCAGAACACCTGAGCAGCCCCACAAGTGTGAGCAGCTGAAAAAGTAAGCAGAATTCCTGGCACAGCCTGGCCTGAAACAGGGCTGGGCTGACGGTCCCAGCTGTGCAGGGATAGCTGGGCACCAGCTGCCTGTCGAGGGCATAGGCTGTCAGAGAACTGCCTTTGCAGGAGTATGGGCCAAGCTCGAAACAGGGACAGGCTGTATTTGTCCTCCAGGTCACTTTAATTTTGTGCCCTGTTCCAGGTTCTACAGGGCAAGAACCTGACAGCACCAGCCCTGCATGATTCTGCAGAGCTACCTCCACCCAACACCCACTTCCAGGACAAGAAGCAGTGCAAAACAAAGCAAGGATTCAACTGACAACCTTTAAACAAATAAAATTCTTTCTGTTCTGTAGCAAAATTAGTGCCAACACCAAAGCCTTCCAGGGCCACAAGCTGTAGAGACCTCACAATACATTGATCAGGGTAGGTGGGCACCACCTTAAGCCTCAAAGCAACAGGTCATGCCTTCTTAGAGACCAAAGCGGGCTGGGGTGCGTCGTGGCGTCAGGGGCTCCCCCTGCTCCTTTCGCCCAGGGGTATAGATTTTAGTTGATCTGTCAAAGAGGACAAGGGCAATTAATGGAAAATGCAACCTTTTCCTGCACCAGAATTCCCACAGGGAAGCTGGGATCCTCCACACAGGCAAGCCACGGGCAGGCAGGGCTATCACCCACCTTGCACTGCCCAGTGGGTTACGGCGCTCCTGCTCCTCCCGGCGGGCACGCAGCTGCTCCTCTGCCAAAGCCATTTCCTCCTCCATGGCAGACACCTCCTCCTTGGCACGGCGCCGGTTCTCCTGGAGCAAGGCAGCAGCAGGTCAGGGACAGCAGACTCCTTGCAGGCCCACAAGCTTGCTGCCTTCATGTCAAAACACACATACAGCAGCAGAATGCAGAGGGCCTGCAGTTTGCCAGCTCATCCAGGACAGAATACTTACCTGGCGTGACTTGCCAGCATGTTTGATACTGTAAAACATGGGGCCCAGCTCTGCCAGCCACTCTCCATCCACAGCAGTGACACACTGCATGTACTCCTGCAGGGACAAAAAGACCAGGATAGGAGGATGGCATCCTTGGGGCCTGGGCACCATTCCCAGAGCCATAGCAGCTCCCTTCCTCCACCAATTGCTGATGGCACTTCTCAGGCTGGGACCATACCCCTCTTCCAGACAATTCCCCCTGGCCTCAAAAGCTGCTACGGGTTGGATTTGATGAGACCACAGGAAGGCTCAAACATATCCCACAGAAGCCAGAGAAAAATAATGGGGGAAGAGACATAGAGATGACACAGACATGCCTAGTTGGTATAGATGGGAAAGGCTGATATCTGCCACCAAGACGGATCTCAGTCTCACAGTAAAGCCCTCCCATCTCCCCTGGAGCACTCATCACCGTTCCTGCTAGCCCTTAGCTCAAGCTTACCTTGGTAGTCATAACCAATTCATGGTACACAATGTAGTCTGGTGTATAGCCCATGCCAAACAGAGAGCTCGTGGGGTGCAGGTGGCAGGGCATGCCCGTGCGGATGTTCACATACTCCCCAATGCCCTGCAAAGACAAGTGTGCTGAGTCCACCTGTTCCCAGGCAGGGCCTTGCAGCCCCCAGGCAGCTCAGACACCTCTCACCTTCAGCTTTGCAGCCTGATGGAAATATGCAGCACAGATGCACTTCCTGACAACATCCCAGTCTGTACCACAGGATGCCAGGCTCATTCGCTGCTGCACCATAATGTCCTTGAGCTGGGCACGCACCTCCCGCACCTGCAAAGGTGTGTGCTGGTCAGATCCCTCTTCTGCATAAGGCTGTCTCCCCCAGCCTTATGGCCACAGCCTCACCTTCCGCATGGCCTTGGCATGGATGAAGTGCTGATTGCACCACAGGGTAGAATAGCTGTTGTTCTTCCACTGCAGGTAAACATTCAGGTAAGTCAAATGATCACTCTCTGGAACAGCAAATTTCTCCCGCACTTGATCACTCTCCTCCTCTCGGCCCTGAAGAGCAAGCAAAGAATATGTGTTAGTCAAAGGGCAGGGCAGGGCCCTGAGCTGCTGGAACAGTAGCATCTCGTACCTTAGGCCGATAAAAGATGGCAGGCACAGACAACATGGAGACAACGAGCAAGATCTCAGAGCTGCAACCCATGTCACAGGAGACAATGAGCATTTTGGAGAGTGCAGGGTCCAGAGGGAACTCCACCATGAGACGTCCTGTAGAGGTCAGACCACCTGTAGGAACAGAACAGGGATCACTGATCAGCACCTGGGCAGGCCCCAGTTCCACGGGCTGGCAGCCTACCCCAGCAGCCAATACCTGTGTTATCCAGGGCCCCCAGGATCCACAGCTGGTACATGGAGTTCAGCATATTGTCCTCAGGGGGTGGATCCATGAAGTGGAACTGCAGCAGGTCCTGCACACCCAAGGACTTGAGCAAGAGCACTACGTTGGCGAGGTTGGTGCGCTGGATCTCAGGCACCGTGGTCGTCAGCAGCTCATTCTTGTAGGCACTCTGAGTGTAGAGCCTGGGAAGAGATGCAAAGAGCATGCTCCTCCTGTTCCGGCCACTGCGGTCCTTACAGACTTGCCAGCCTCTGCCCAGCCCGGCCCAGCATGGCGCCGGGCAGCAACCCTGCACCCAGCAGCAGGAGGCTGGGGAGGCACAAGTAGTCCAACCAAAGTGGAGTCTCTCCAGCACATTGGGTGCTTGGGCTGCAGCACAGCACATGACCAAGTACAGCCCTTCCCTGGTCTCACAGCATAGCTTGGGAAAGGCCTTTGGCTTGGCTCTTATCCTGATGGCATCCAGGGCAGACCAGCCATAAGTGAGGATGGGCACAAGAAGAAAGTGGAGCACATCTTTTTCTCTGCAGAAGGACTGGGTCCAAAGAAGGCCTTCAGGCCTGCCTACTGCCCACATCCCCTCAAAGTTCAAGATAATGAACAGCTCCAGTGAGAAAAAAATACATATAATGTGATGCCAAGCTGAGGATACAACAAGAACAGGAACACCAGTGACATGCCTACCTGAAACAGTGGCCTGGGCCTGTCCGGCCAGCTCGGCCAGCCCTCTGATTGGCATTAGCCTGACTGATGGGGTAGATCTGCAGCGCATCCATGCCTATACGGGGGTTGAAAACCTTCAGGGCACAAGAAGATCAGACAGAAGTAAGAGGAAGGCTGGATCGTGACCTCAGAACTCCCTCAACCTACCCCAGAAATCAGAGACAGACAGTACAGAAAACCCTGGCTCACCTTCAGTTTGCAGTAGCCAGAGTCAATCACAAACATGATACCATCCACTGTCAGTGAGGTCTCTGCAATGTTAGTGGCAACGATGCACTTCCTGACCCCATCAGGAGCCTGCAAGCACACTGCACATCAGTCACACCCCTGGGCATGGCTCTGCTCCACTGAGGAGTGCAGAGTGGCAGAGGGACAGGGGTGACTCTTGGGAAGTGGGGTGGGGTACATGCTTTCTCTCATCCTCCACATGCAATACCGAGGTATATCTACACCTCTCACTCCTGCTCTGTACTGTCTCCTGCTCCAGTTTTCCTTGTCCCCACCCTAACCACAAAGCACACATCAGCACCTTCTGGAAGATCTTGGCCTGCAAGTCTGAGGGCAGCTGAGAGTAGATTGGCAGTACAGCAAGAGCAGGCGCCTTCTCCAGCTCCTCAAGGTGCTCCACAATTTGCTCTGAGGTCACCTAGACACAAAGAGGGGTGAAAACATCAGACTGAAACAAGGGGGTAGGATAGTACCTGTCCTTCCAACTCACCTCGATATCCTCCTGGCCAGGCATGAAGACGAGGATGTCTCCAGGAGCACCAGACAAGTGGACCTGCAAGGCTTGTTTCACTGCAGCCTCCACATAATCCTCCTGTGGGGTCTGAACAGCACAGCCCAGGTTAATCTGGACCAATAACCTTACCTGCCCTGTCCTGTGTGCAAGACTGTAGCACACCACAGCCACTCCTACCCTGTCCTGTGTGTCCCCTACCCTGTCCTGTGTGTCCCCCTGAGTACAGCACACCTAGGTCACAACCCTCTCCTGCCAACAGCATTTTCATCCACAAAAGTAACTATACCTTGCTGAAAAGAATATCCACAGGGAAAGTGCGCCCAGGAATGTGGAAAATGGGAACGTTCCCAAAGAAGGAGGCAAACTTATCTGCATCCATGGTGGCCGAAGTGACAACAAGCTTCAGATCCGAGCGTCGGGCAACCACCTAGGAAGCAGATGAAAGGAACAATATGGAAAGCGCATTCATGCATGACTGTGGGCTGTTTTCTTACTGAGACAATAGCACAAGACAGAGCTTCTGTTGTACTCCAGAGGCACTGGCTGTGCATGCCAGGGAACACTGATGCTCTATGGTCAGTGCAGTTAAAAAGACCTGCAAACCTTGGTCCAGGAAACCTTAATCCAGCAGAGTCTTCTGTATGGGCAGTTCTGACATTCAGCCAGCAAGACTCTAGTAGCATTGCAGGAGACTAAACCCCCCAGAACCAAGGACCAGGATGCTGGAGCAGTCAAGCGCAGGCAGAGATGTGCCAGCTCTGGTTCCCTCTCCTAGTGCTGGCAGAGAAGGGCAGTCCCAGATGACTGCCCCATGCTGCTGTCCTCTGGCCCAGGATCACACACACCTCCCGAAGCAGCCCGAAGAGCACATCGGTGTTGAGCGAGCGCTCGTGTGCCTCGTCCATGATGATAGCACTGTAGTTGTCCAGGTCAGCCTCCCGCAGTGACTCACGGAGCAGGATCCCATCCGTCATGTACTTGATCACTGTGTTCTCAGATGTGCAGTCCTCAAAGCGGATGGCATAGCCTACCTGGGAGGGCGGAGATACCAGAAGTCATCCAACAGTCCCATGCACTCTCTGTCATTGGGTGGGACCCCTGCACTCCCCACCAGACTCACCTCCTCCCCCAGACGCACCCCCATCTCCTCACTGACCCGCTTGGCCACCGACATGGCGGCCACTCTGCGGGGCTGCGTGCAGCCGATCATGCCATAGTCAGTGTAGCCATCCTCATGCAGATACTGTGTCAGCTGAGTTGTCTTCCCACTCCCTGTCTCCCCCACCACGATCACAATACTGTTGTCTCTGAGGAAAAGGAAAAGGTATTTCTTCATACACCTTCAAAGAAGGGCTTTTGTGTTCTCTAGCTAGGCATCATCCTACTCAGGTGGCAGAGCTGAGCAAACACAAAGCATTGGGTTTGTTTCCTGAGAGTAGAGCTTCCCAGTGGTCATGATTCTACAATTCCTCAACTGAGCTCCCAAACATAGGCCAATGCCCTGGGGATGCCCTGGGAGCTATACCTGAGGATGGAGAGCAGTTCCTGCTGTACAGCAAAGATGGGTAGGTATTGTCTCTGCTCCAGGATCGATTTCTTCTTGGCAAACTCACTGCTGGCTTCACTTTTTTCTTTCATGTGTTCAGCAAACTTCTGTTCTGTTCTAAGGAAACATCACAAGTCCTGAAACTGCCTCTCCACACACTTTGCTATACCCGTAGCCCCTGTTGACAGCTGAGCAGAGTAATTCAGAGCAAGCCCTTACTTGTAATCCACTTTGCCATCTTCTGTCACCATCTCGTCCTTCTCCTCCTCTTTCTTGATCCCCATAATGTCTCCCAGTTTGGTGCCTGCCAGCTCCCAGTGCTTGTGCTGAGCCTGGAAGGAGAGAGAACAGCATAACTTTGCCACAGCAAGCACAGACAAAATTCTTCCCCAATCCTAGTCCTCAGACTAGAAAACGGATATTAGTACCACGGTTCCCCAATGCAGAATGCACACTCCAGTCCTACATCAGGTTCTCCTCTTCCAAATGAACTGAAACAGAATTTTAAGACACTGGGATAGACACAGAGACTTCAGGCAAAGGATTACCAACTGCCTCCTACAAAAATAGTTTCAGCTGCTGACCCTTCCATTAAATTTGAACTTAAACCTACACAGCTGTGAGCCAGAGATAATCTTCCTGCCCTTGCCAAGTACTCACAGGCTTTCCTCCCATCTCTGCTATTAAGTTTAGCTACTACTACCATTCCACTCATAGTTTAAGTAGGTCAAATCCAGCCCAGTTTCAATGTACAAGGAACACATCTGTACTTTTCTCACAGCTATTATGTGAGCTTTAGAGAAAGTCCCTAGAAAACACCTCCAAAAACTAATCTGCTACCTTACCCCATATTCCTTCTCCTCCTCACAACTCTTCTGCTGAGACATGACAAGGTAAATCCTGCTGCCATACTGCCTGCTGACAGTCCCTAAACTACCTGGCATTCTTCCACCTGCTTCCTTCTCCCATAATCCAAATGTCCAAATGCACAGTGATTCACGTCCCAAGGCAGTGCCCAACAAAATCACACCAGAGCAGCTGCTATGAGGCAATGCAGTAAGCTGGGCTGCCAGGATGTCCCAGGTCACAAAAATATGAACTCCTTATCATCACTGCTGCCAAAGCCTGAATGCTGCCGAGTCCGAACAAGGCTCTGAGGAACTACATAATGTGTACAGTGGGCAGTAAGCCAAAGGGCTGCAGCATACCCTCTTACGCTCCTTTTGCTCCCTGTGCTTGCGCACCAGCTGGCTGCCTTTCCGAGCTATGATGGCCAAATCCGAGGTGGCATCCTTCACAGGGATGACTGGCTCTGGCTGCAGGGGAAAGGCACTGCTTTACTAAAAAGGCTTCCCATTTACAGAGCTCCCTGCCATCAGTGCCTTCAGCCACAGTCTCTACCTGCTTGGTGAAGACAATCCTTCCATCTAGGAAAGGGGGCACTAGATTGTGCACCAACAAATGCACTTTAGCAGAGTTATCCTCCTCAAAATCTTCGTCCACTTCAATCCGATGGACCACACCACTGGTCAGCATGCGATTTGTCTCCCAGCGCTCATTATCCTGCAGGAAACAACGTATCAGAAACACAATGAAGCCCCACAGAAAGTCACAGAGATCACACTAGAATGCCAAGCTTGGGCCTGGGCTCTGCATTGGCAACAGGATGGTTCAAACCTAGTGAACCTGAAAGTAAGCATAAGGGAAGGAACAGTAATTGGAAGCAGTAGAGTACAGCAAACTGCCCACATGAAGCACACGGTCAACAGGACAGTCTCCATGGAAATGCAGGACAGACATTGCCTGCAAGGCAGTCAGAATACCATCAGGAAGCCTGGACACCGTCCTGCTCACGTAAATAGAGCAGCTGTCCCCAGCATCCATTGGGCCAACAATGGACAGCCTCAGTAATGTACCTCGCACTCAGAACAGCAGGAACATGGTCCTCTGCACTCCTGCTGCCCTGGACACTGCAGTCTACCAGCCACTCCAACTGGGAATTCTGCCCATGCAGAAGTTGCAGGGCTGGGTTTTCTAGGGGAACTCAACCACAGTTTCCCTGTGAGCACTCCTTCAGCCTGGCCCAGCAGTGTCCTTCTCCACCTGAGAGCAAGGGCTCAACAAGTGGATCTTTCAAGAGGCAGCAAACTTCACGTGTTCAGAGCAGCCAACCCTGCATCTTGGCCTTACCTCATTGATCTGCCGCCGCTGTGCCGAGATCCGCTTCTGCCTCTGCTTGTGCAAGTGCTGCTCACGCTTCTTCACATACTCCTCAGACGAGTAAGCCAAAGGGTTGTGAAACTCATCGTAGCCCTCATCCATCATGTACCAGTCCCGGTCAGCTTGCTGGGAAGGGAGAGGTGCAGCACTGAGTTCTGCCCATCCCCTACAGCCTGGTGGCCCCAAGCCCCTGGCCCGTCCCAGACTCACCCGCTGGTCATCCTCCCACTGCTGCCGCTCCTCTTCCGTCTCAAAGGCGATGCCCTCCTCCCCTTCCATGCGCCGCCCTGGGGTGAGCCAGAGGGTCCGGAATGTTCCCAAGGAAACCCCAACTCTGTGCCACAGGAAAGGGGATTCCACACTGCCCACCCTGGGCAGCTCAGCCCAGATTCCTCACCTCTCCCTCGGGACAAGCGTGGCGTGGCCCCCAGGTGCCTCCGGTCATCAGCCCATTCATTGTACTTGTATGATGGGGTCGGCAATGGCGTCTTATCAGAGTACCGGCTCCTCACAGACCTGAAAACACAGCAGAGCAGAGGAACTGGTGCCCATAGCCAGACCCTTCCCATACAGACAGAGTCCCCTTTCTGCTCCACAGCTCACAGCACAGCCTCGGGCACTGGTACCTGTCCCGCTCTCGCCGGTCTGTGTCCCGCAGTGATGACAGCCGGTGGCTACGCTCTGAGTCCCGACAGGAAGGTGTGGGAGACGGGGACTCCCACTGCGAGCGATGGGCACTGCTGTAGCCACCATCATCTTCCTCCCAGCTGGAGCGAGACGGTGTGGCTGCATCTGGCAGAAGAGATGGGCTTTGACACCTGTTGTTCAAACAGCAGCCCTGGGCACCTGGAGCCACCTAACGTCTTATAAGAAAGAAGCATGGAGAGAGGGTACCCATTGGCCCTCCCTCTAAGAGAGGCAGCTTAGTGATTCCAAGGAATTTCAAAGGATTGTATTTCCATCACACAGGCCCAGAACAAACCCCAACATGCAGAGATCTGCCAGAGTTTCAATCATGCACAGCTGGCACATTGCTCCCAGACCCAAGTTAGGCTGGGAGTTTTCTGCTTGCTTTAACCACAAACGTTACAAGGTACGAGCTTTTCTACCACCCCGTCCTACAAAAACAGCAGGAAGCATAAAGAACTTCAAGCCCCTCCCTGTTAGGTCTCACACAAGAGCTCTACCGGCTTCCACACCCACCCTTGGGCCGATGTCGGGGGCTCTCAGGTTCACTCCTCCTGCCACTCCGCTCTGATGAGCCATCCCTCTCTGATCTGCTGTGATGACTCCTGTCCCGCTCCTCTGCAAAAACAAAATAGGATCAGGTGCCTATTGTACAAACAGTACAGATCCCAAGTCTGCTGCAAAAATCACCACAAACGTTAGCAATGACTACAAACAAGGCAAAGGACAAGCCCAGACCCAAACCAAGAAGCACCACAACGGTCTCTAAGCAATTACCACGGTCTCGTTTACGATCGTGGTCCCGATCCCTACTCCGTTCCTTCTTCCGGTCCTTCTCCTCCTTAGAGGAGGCAAAGACTCCATGCTCCCGACGCTCCCTCTCCCGCTGCCGGCTGCGTTCCAAGAACTCCTCGCTGACACCCCCTGTGTAGGAAGGTGTCTCCACGTGGACAGAGCGGTAATGTCTGGGCAGGCAGAGCAAAGAGAAGAAATGCTCAGAAGTGCTGAGCAACAGCTGCCCTTCGCCTGGTCTCGTACGGCTCCAGCTGCAGCCTCTGCCATAATGCCCCGCAGTCCCCTCTCTCTCCACATCGGCGGCTGCGGCCCCGCCTGTCACAGACTGTGCCCACTCTGCGCTCCCCACCCGGCCGGACGCGGCCACCGCGGGCACAGGAACCCCCCTGCACACGCCACCTGCTCCTGCGAGCTCTGCGGTTGCTCCGGTTGGCCTCGTCCTCTTCCTCTTCCTCGTCCTCGGCGCTGCCCGCCTCGTCACGACCCTCTTCCCAGTCCTTATAGGATGCGACACGGGATCGCTTCCCCCCGGCCACCTCCTCCTGGCGCTCCCGCCGCTTCTGCGCCGCCAGCACGTCCAGCCCCAGCAGGGAGACGCGCGGGGCCGGTGCCTTAAAGACGTGCTGCTCGGCGCCCCGCGGCCGCAGGACCAGCCCGCCCGCCTCGCCGCTCGGGCTCGTCCCCGACAGCCGATGCAGTGACTCCTCGCTCGCCGCAGCCATCGTGGCCGCAGCGCCGCGCGCCCCCCGCAGTTCCCTCAAGGACCGTAACCCGGGTCCCGGAGCGCCGCCATAGCCGCCCCACAGTGCTCGGCGGGAGGAGCCCCTCTAGCCTAGAGCACCACAGACACGGGGCCCGGAGCCTCTGGGAGAGCCGCCACCATAGAGTCCCAGCGTCGCTAGACGCTCCCTGCGTGGCGGACTTCCGGCTACGCAACCTCCGCAGGGGCACGTGGGCGCGGGGCGGCGTCCTGGGCGGCGTCCTGGGCGGCGCACCGGGGGACAGCCCCACGCACGCCCCACACCATGCAGGGGCGAGAATCCCTCAGACGCCTGCAGCCCCGGACTCTCCAGCCAACGCCCGCCGGAGCCCTGCAGGAGCCCGCCGGGAGGGAGGGCAGGCACACGCCGACCCCGGTAGATAGGCCCGTGCAGCGCCGGACACAGAGACCCTGCACGGACAGACAGACACGCACAGAGCTTGCAGCCTGTGCGCAAGTTTTATTCCCTCACGGTCTTGCCTCAGCCAGCTGCCACTGTCTCCTTTACCCAGGCCAGGACACGCTCCACGTGCACGCCGTAGTTTGCAGCTGTCAGGTCCTGTCGTAGCTGACGATGCCAGCTGGTACCAGGTGTGGTCAGCGGGATGCTGCACCCCCGCAGCAGGTGTCCTCCCGCAGCCCCCTCATGCCCACACGGAAGGTGCCGTTGCCAAGGACGGGCTGGCCCAGCAGGACACGCTCCACGCGCTGTAGTGTTCCTAGCAGTGCTCGCTCTCAGCCACTGGCAGCGTCATGTACTTCAGCATGGCAGGAAAGCCAAGGGTAGCACTGCAGCCCCAGGCTGAGATGTAGCCCACGTGCCCCGGGTCCTTCTGGGCCAGGCCTCACCTCCTCTCCGAGAAGCAGCTTCAGCAAGGCCAGGTGCACAGCCTGCAGCAGCAGTGTGCTCCATGCTCAAGGCGGGCTGCCCCCACTGCCCAGGAACAGCTGCAGTGTAGGAGCAATCTCCTCCACTGTGGTTTTCTCACTGTGGATGTTCAGGTAGACGTTCCTGCCTGTGGCCAGCAGCCACTGGTCACTGATGAGTGTGGCCACCACAGTGAGGGTGTGGCAGGTCACCATCTGGCCCTGCCAAGGGAAGCTGCCCTTCGGAGCCAGCATGCCACCGATGATGCACCGTGTCTGCCAGGGGCAGGGCGGGTTCTTCGGCTTCCTACACACTACATAGGGCACAGGAAGGCCCAGGTGAGTGCTCTGAACTCACTGGGCACCAGATACCTCCCGGTGCTCAGCAGGCCCAGGGAGCAGCACTGAAGGTGGAGGTTGTGAGCAGTCCCTGCAGCCCTTCAGCTGGTGAGACTGCTCACAGCCCCTAGCTACTGCAGTCTGCTCTCACCTGGCTCACAGACAGGCACATCCTTAACAGTGTCAGGGCTCACCCATACCTGATTCTCATCACATTTGTATGTCCCTTTGGAGGGAAACCAGAGTCAGCACCACTGCCCTGCAGCTAGGGAAGCACAGAGGTGCTTGTACCTCCATGGGGCTTGGATGAACAGGAGTAGCTATTCATACCCCAGTGAAGTGGGGTAGAGTGTCAGGGTACATCACCCACTATTGGGGCAGCCCCACACATTCCCTGGAGCTGGGCAAAGCCCCACCCCTGAGTGCTGTGCTCATGCTGTGTACCTCACCATCACCAGAGCTGTGCAGCCAGTAGTATGGGTCCCAGCTGTACCTGACCAGGTGCTCCACATGCTTTGCACAGCTCTACTCTGCAGTCAGAGAATGCTCACCTGGCCCAGAGCACCCAGCCCAGGACATGCTCCCACCTCCACTAGGTCCCTCCCTAGTTTTGTCTTCCTGCCCCATGCCTGCTCCCTGCCATGCCCCCTCCCAGCTCTGTCCAAGCCCCAGTGCTCTTCCCTTGCCCTGGAAGGTACTGGTGGCAGCTGCAGTCCCCAGCACACTCCAGGCCAGCAATCAGCAGCTCTGCACATCTGCAGGAAGGAGAGGGCAGCCTCAGCAGAAAACTCCTATCTTTGCTCTCAGCTGTGGGCTCCACCAGGATGCAGGACCTGGCCGGGCTTGTACCCTGTCCTGGTAGGAAAAAGGGGCAACTCCGTGCCCCAGGGCTGCCCACCAGCCAGCCATGAGTCAGACCCGGACCCTGCTGCTACAGAGGTCAAGGCTGCAGTGTTGAGACCCGGGTCCTTCCAGGCCCAACACTGGTCCTCTGTAGGGCCAGGTCTTCAGCCAGGCAAGGATAGACACAGCACTGAGCACATCCAGAGACATATTGGTGTTGCTCACCCCATGCTCATAACACCCTCCAGCTTCTTCCTGCAGGTCATTCCTGCTTGGGGCTTCCTCCTGATGCCTTTTATCACCACCTCCTTTGCCCTGGCACAGCCCATGAGCTCCAGATCTCCTGACCCTGGTGCCTGCAGCCAGCACAATTCCCAGCAGGAAGAGCACAAAAAGCCCCACCTTGCTTAGCACCACCCTGGCAGAGGCTCCCAGGAAGCTGCCAAGCCCTGACAGGAAGCCAGTGTACCAAGAGTTTCCCAGCAGTTGTAAATAATTTTGGTGAAGTGCTGTTGTGCAATCCTGCTCTGCAGGGTGGATTGCGAGAGGCTGCTGAGGGAATGCTTTGTGCAGGGTGAGCTGTTGCTCAAGAAAAGCCTGCGATGACTGCAGTGAGTTTGGGGTGAAGGAAAAGTCAGCACCAGAGGTCCCAGAGACAAAACCAACAGACAGAAGCACCTTTGTTCAGAGCCTTTCCACAAGTGACAGGACATGCCTGCAGCCATCTCCAAACAGTTGTGTACTGGCACCCAGCACCATCACTGCCTTCCCTCCCCACTAAGGGCCTGGCCTCAGGCAGAAGTCTCTGTCAGGGGAGACCTGATGCACTTGTCAGTCCATCCCAGAGCTCAGCTACCCTGGTGGCTTCTCCCACCAGGAAAAGTGGGAGCAACATGGAGAGCTGATCCTGCTCAGCTGAGGAGAGCTAAACTGCATCCCTCCAGCACACGGGGTGTCCCCCAGAGCAGCACACAGGACCAGGTGAGCCAAATGTTTATTGACACTCAGTTCTGCTGTCCACAGGGAAGCCAAAACACAGCCCTGAAAAGCAGCACTGTCGTGAAGGCCCTGTCCCCTCCTCCCCACCAGGACCTCGTCTCAGTCCCAGTCTGCCCAGCACTGGAATTGTCACACCCATCCCTGCTCTGCCATGGCTCCTCCCAGCTACACCTTCATTCTGCAGCACGTCAGCAGCGGTGATCTGCTCCAACTGCCTCCATGACATTCTTGAAGCCCTGCTCCCTAACCAGGGACTGTGTGGTGAGACTGGCCTGGCACTGCTTGAGCCCCAGCTGTCCAGAGCTGTCCTAGGACCGGGGCTCTCTGGGGACGTGCCTGGCCTACACTCACCTCAGCAGCTCCTCCAGTTCTCGCTTCACTGTCCCCACCACTGGTGGCCCGTGGTACACAAGTGCTGTGTACAGCTGCACAAGCGAGGCTCCAGCACGGATCTTCTCCAGGGCATCCTGCCCGCTGCTCACCCCGCCCACGCCGATAATGGGCACCCGGCCTGTGGGCAGGGCGCAGGGTCAGGATGGCACAGGCAATGCTGGCATGTGCCCCCAGGCGCTGTTCTGCCATCACCTTGAGTGAGAGCGTACATCTCCCTGATGGTCTGTGTGGAGAGCTCCCGCAGGGGCTTCCCGCTGAGGCCCCCGGGCTCCAGGCGCTGCCTGCTCCGGAGGCTGCTGGGGCGGCTCACGGTGGTGTTGCTGACTATCAGCCCATCCACACCTAGCTGTAGAGGCACTAGTGTGAGGACACAGCTTCCACAAGCAGCCCAACCCTCCCATCCCCTCCTGCTAAGTCAAGACCACCCAGCACACAACCCAAAAGCGTGCCTGGGGACAAAGCTGCCCCTCACTGCTTGGGTCACCCAATTCCTGGGTGACACACATGGGCCCTCACAGACTCTAACTGACACAGGACACCATCCCTACAGCAGCCAGAGAGCTGCAGGTGTACGTGTCTTTCAGAGAGGTGACTTGCCAGGACCACCACGGTCCTGCCTCTGGTGGCCTCCCCTTCCTACCTCCTCACCTCACAGACAACGCTGGCGATGTCCTGTTTGTCCTGTGCAGTGAGGTCAGGGGCAATCTTCACCAGCACGGCTGGCTTACGCTTGCAGGGCAGCAGGTCCCTCTCCACCAGCACCTGTTGGTGCACATGGCAGCGGATGGCAGGGAGAGGCCTCCTGCCCCAACTAGGAGCTACAGACACCTGCCACCACAGGCAGTACAGGGACAGGCCCTGCTCCTCTACAGACACCAGAAACAGGAAAGGCACCCTTGGCACTGGGCCTGGAGCACACAGCAGGCACAGGACCCCAGTGATGCCTGAAGTTGTGGGGTGGATGGTTCGCTGCCTCTTGCAGGAGCAAGTGGAAGGCAACACCTCACTGCTCCTGAGCCCTTTGCTGGGATACAGTGTCCTAGTACACCCCATGGCAGCAGCTGACAGGGACATCTCAGTGGTCCTGCCCACCACACGGGAAAGCCACCCCCACTCCTCCCTGTGCTCGGGCAAATCCACTGGCTGCAGCAGGGCAGATGCTGCCAGGAGACTGGACGCATCCAGTGCTGTAGCTGTGCTTTGGGCTGGCTGGGGGGAGACACCCACCTTGCTCAGCAGGTCCCGCAGCTCAGCCTTGCCCTGCAGGTCCCGCAGCCCTGGGGTGTTCGGGCTGGACACGTTCACAACAAGGTAGTCAGCCAAAGGGCCCAGTGTCCGGACCCCAGCCACATAGTCAGCTGCAGCATCAGTAGAGCTCTTGTTCTTGCCCAAGTTGACTCCAAGAGGCATCCCAGCTGGAACACAGATGCAGTTGAACCAGGGCAGCAGGACCAACCACCACCCATCGGCACCCGAAAAAGGAGGCCCCAGAACCAGCTAAAGTTATGATGAGGATATATAGCCCATGTATTTCATGAGAATGGGCCTGAGACTGTCCTGCAACCACAGGAGCACTGGCACAGACACCCCAGTCAGCACCTCCCAGCACCACAGCCTTCAGCCTGGTAGAGGTTGCCCTCAGGATCTGCCCAGCTGGGGTCCTCTTGGCTTTGGCTATGTTAGCAGACACATCCTGCCCAAAGCAGCAAGTGGAGCTTGATCCCAGAGAAAACAGCAGCAGAAACGTGCCTAGTCACAATGCCAGGAGTGAGACTACAGCCCCAACAGAGTCTTGCTGTCCAAGTATTCCTTGCTCCAGCTGGCGTGCTCCTGTGCCTGGGTACTGGCAGTACACACCAATCCTGGCCTACAGGTACCTGGGAAATACCCAAACCTACCCTGCAGACTCAAAGCGCAAAAGCTTACAAGCTTGTCTCACCATCAGTGAGCCTGATCTGTGTCTCCTGGCGGGCTCGCAGCCTGCGCTCCACCACGACATGGCCATGGCTGTTGAATCCATACCTGCACCAGGACAGAGGGGGTTCAAGGCTGGGTTACATCTGCAAGCCCTGAATAGGACATGTGAGAAACACAAGGCAGATGTGTGGTCTCACAGAGAGCTTGTTCAGCACACCCAACCAAAGACCTGCCACCACCCAAATATGCATCCTCCCTCATGGTGGGGAGACTGTAGGACTCGGCACAACAGCTGCCCTCAGATCCCACCTGTTGATGACCGCCTCGTCCTCTGCTAGCCGGAAGACTCTGGGCTTGGGGTTCCCTTCCTGGGGCTCGGGTGTGACAGTCCCCACTTCCACAAAGCCAAAGCCCATCTTGTACAGCCCGTCCACAGCCTCACACTGCTTGTCGAAGCCAGCAGCCAGGCCCAATGGGTTGCGGAATCGCTGCCCAAGGACTCGCACCTCCTGTGGGGCTGGGGCTGGGTCAGAGCCCACAGACTCCAGGAACCATTGTCAAGGCCTCGCTCCAGCCCCGCTCCCGACAGACCCGGCCGCCTCCCCTACCCCAGGGTAGGGGTGTCGTTATGGGGTGCTTGCCCGAGGGTGCCTCGTCGCCCGCCACGGACTAACGGGACCCGGCCGCCTGCGCACCCCGCCGGACTTTTCCGACCTCCCCGCTCCCCGCCCTGGTCCCCGCGCTCCGCCGCCGTTCCCCCTTCTCCTCCGCCCTCGAGACGCACCAGCGCGGGGCCGTCGGGAAGGCCGGAGGGCAGCAGCCCGAGGGCGGCGGCGCGCAAAGCCAGGCCGTGGGCGGCCTCAGGGGGCAGCGCCCGGAGCGCGGGCATCACCGCCGCCGCGTAAAGCCGCTCGTCGCCTGCCGCCAGCGCCGATCCCAGGAGCAGCCCGCAGCCTCCCAGCGCCAGCAGCCGTCCCTGCGCCAGGTCGTCAGCAGCGCACCAGCAACGATCCCCCCACCGGCAAGCACACTCATCCCATCCCGCCCCGGTACCGATCTCATCCCGTTTCCTCCCCTCCCCGCACCCCGATCCCACAGCACCCGTCCCTTCCCGTCCCGCCCCGGCACTGCTCGCTACGGCCGGAACCGGCCAAGCCCGGCTGTCCCCAGGGTCGCATGAGCGGCCCCGCCAGGACGGCCCCGGGTCCCCCCCAACGCCCCTCGGCCGCTCACGCGCAGCGGCGCCGCCATCATGCTCAGCCCCACCCGCGAGAGCGCTTCCGGAGGAGCCCCCTGCGATTGGCGGAGGCCGTGCCCTTCCGGCCAATAGCGGCGCAGCGGAGGTGGCGGCAAGAGGCCCGGCCCGCGCTTTATTGAGGGAGACGCGAGCGCGGGGACACGGACGGACACACAGCGTCACCGACAGCCGCCTTACAGTCCCGGGATGCCTCGGGTAGAGTAAACAAGGTGCTGCTGCGCATCCCGTCACACCACCCTCCGTGCCTCGCCCCCAGACCTCGGTGGGCCATAGCTGCTCAGCACCTGGGACGAAAGCTCCTGCATCAAACCCCGAGGCACCAGCAGAGCCTGCCTAGCCCTGCCCTCTGTGGGGCCAGTCACATACGCAATAGGCCCAGGGAGACATTGCCACCCTTCTGCAAACTGCAGACTCCACTGAGAACACCATGAAGGCCAGTGAGGATTCCTCAAGAGAAAGCCTCCGCTGGCAGGCATGGAGCCATCATGGATGCAGCCAAGAACAGTACCCAGACATCATGCACAGCTTCCCCATACAGCTACTCAGACTGACAGGGGTTCTTCCCTGCCTCACTCCCACAACATTCCCCACAGTTCATCTCCTGGAGCAACAAAGATCAGGAAAGCAGCAGGACCTGGTGTAAGTACAGCAGGAAGAGAGCTCAAAAAGAAGAGCACGTTCTAATTGGAGGTTAATACAGGAAAGCAATTTCAAAGGAAGTCTGTTTCAGAGAGAAGATGTCACGGCTCCTTCCCCTCCTTCCTGCAGCCAGGCTGCTTTATGTTTTCTTCTTCAGCTCCTCAAATCTCCGTGAAAGATCATCGAAGTCAATGTCTTCTGAAGCAGAAGAGTTGGCGCCAGCAGATGCTGTTGGCAGTGTGTCTGGCACAGACGGTAATTCAGGCAGTACAAAGTTATCAAAGGTATTAGGAGCTCCAGCTCTTGGTTTAGGAGAAGCTTCTGGCTTGGGCTCAGGCCCTGTTTATAAGAGAAGTATCATTGCACCTCACCATCAGCACACACTCGCCGGGCCAAACCAAGCCCCACAAAGGAATGGTCGTTCCAGCAACAGGCAGTACCAGTGGGTTTTTCTGAACAGCCCCTAATACCCAAGGTTTTCCAAACCTCAACATACTCACCAGGCACTAGTGCAGCAGCATCTTTGTCAGCATTAGGCTCATCAATCTGAAAAAGACTCTCAGTTACTACAGCTCTGTCCCACCAGGCATGGTCACACCAGCACACAGGCAGAGCTCAGAGGCACAGCTCCAGCAGAGCAGTGCACACTCCTCCCCACCCCTAGCAAGCAGCCATGGCTTTGCAACAACCTGCCTCTCTTCCCAAGAAACACAGGCAGCTCTTCAGCTTTTCTCTCCCTCTTGTTAACTAAAGCAGCTTCGCTGACCATATTCTGGAACTGGATCCATTGAGGATATCCACTGTCAGGTCTGAAGCATTTATCAAGGCCACCAGTGGGAAAACACTGCCCCTTTCATCCACATCATCACAGCTCATTGCTGCCTTTCTTCATAAACCACTGACAGGCCCTTGTGACTAGCAGCAGGGTATGCAATGACCCATCTCAGGTCTTGGTCTGTCTGGGAAAAAGGCTCTGGCACAGTCAGCTGTGCTAGTAAAACTTCTTATTCCCTGCATGCTGCAGCCCTCAACACCCATTCCTACCCAGTTCTCCTGCACTACTGCAACTATGAGAACACGAATGTGTCAGCACCCACCATGCTCAAACTGTGCTCCTCCCTACTCAGGATAATGCAAAAACAAACAGCATGTCACCAAAAGCAGAGTGGGAGGCATGATGACAAACTGCAGCAACAAAACCAGAGACAAGCATAAAAAGGGAAGTCTCCAGCCTCTGCTTTGTTGTCCCCAAGTACTGAGGAAAGTCTGTGAAAGGAAGAATTTTTAAACATACAACATCTGGATCAGCCAAAATTGTCATCCAGGCTGTTAATTAGTTCAAAACCCATAATTAAACAGACTCAAGGTGATAAACCCTTCACACTGCAAAAACCACAACTTGTGGGTTCTGGTTATTAACTGTTTAACAACACTTTAACAATGCAGCAAGAGAAATCTCAGCTTTCCTTTGCAGCCAAAGCACAGCGCTGAATGAGGAACTTCTCTGCACAAGTCATCCTTCCATCATGTGCACTCAGTGATTCACTACACAAGCAAGCAACGCCAGCACCACCCCAAAAGCTCCAACGGTTAGCAGCAGTATCCTTTACAAACATTTCCCTTCTCTGTGGCTACCACTGCACTCTGAATATCCTTCTGCTGTCTGCAATGGCCATTCATCTCAGGCACTTACGGACTCATATGTGGGTGGGCTTGCTGGAATTGGTGGTGGGTGGATGTTAGGGAAAGGCTGGTAGGTCCCCACTGGCAGGCCACTGAAGTTCTCCTGTACAGAGAGATCAGTCATGCACCAGACTACTCATCTGAGACACCACACACCTACACCTGCCATGGGAGTCACAGGAAGTGGAGTCTTAGATAAATGCAGGCAAGTATCCAAGTGGGTAAGAGTTTATGCTTACCAGGAAGAGATTCTCGAGTATTAAGACAGATGTAGTCACCTGGAGCAGGCACACCCAGCTAACTGGACTGTGGGTTATTCTAAAGAACCAGCACAGGCAAACATTTTGTCTTTCAAGGCACGAGAAGTACCAGGCCAATAAAGGAAATACTCTGCCATTTCTGGCCCTGTGTGCAGTATTGCAGAATAGAAAAGAGGTTTCTGGTTCATACAAGGCTTTGGACTGCCTTCATTTGTCACACAACAGCACCTCAAGGACCCAGACCTGGCACAAGCCTTCAGCATGTTTATGCCTGGGCCAACAGCCAGCTGATGATACTTGGCCCAGATTTTCCACAAAAAGCACTTCAGCATTACTGGGACCATATTAAGACTCGAAGTCATCCCATTATTCTGCTCTCCAGTCTACACAGATACCCTGTAAATTACTTAATTCAGAGAATGGAGGAATTTTTTTCAGCTCCCACCTTCCACCCTTACAACAAATCATCTGCAAGAGCCATTGGCTCAATCTTCTCCCCTTGCAGGTCTGAAGGCAGGGATCTTCTGCATTTTTCTGTGCTATTCCCACCCCACAACACTCACCTGATTTCCTTGACTGAATCCTGGCACACTACCAGCCTACCAACTTCAAAGTGCAGCTCCAACTGCTGGACAAAAGCCTGGCAGTCAGAAGACTGCCTCAGGAGTTAAGTCTGGACTCCTCTGTTCCCTGAAGGCAAAGAGGGCTGGCTGGAGAACAGGGGTAGGAACCTCCACAGTCAAGAAGCAACATTAAGCTTCAGCTGCACTGCCAACAGCCTCCATCCCATGCAGTCTCACACTGAGAAGATGACCTTCTGACACACTGAGCTATCAGGTACAGTCAGCAGGCACAGGGCTAAGCACCACAATAGGAGTCTTTCACAGAAAAAGGAAACACACAGAGCCCAGGAACTTACCGGTCCCTTTGGAGGTGGATAGGAGAAGGGTGGATTTGTTGTTGGCATGGGCATAGGCATCATCACGGGCATGGGTACTAACCCATCATGACCTATCATTGGGGCTGTAAATCCACCACCTCCGCCCCCTCCATGGCCACCCTTCTTCACATCATCCGTGAACCCCACATCAATTAGATCTGCCTCTCCTCCTGCTGGGGCTTCAGCCTGGAAAGGGTGAAAGAATTCTGCTCACCAACACATCTCTGTTATGATCACTGCCCTCTGTACACATCAGATGCAGCATTTGTCAATGGACAAGATGGGAATATGCAACAGGAACAGAACAGAGAGCAGCTATACAGTGGTATTAAGGGGAAACAGAATGGGAACCAGGCTGTAGCCAGGCTGAGCATGTGCGACTACTGCCACATGCCACAGGAGTGCATGAAGAAACAAGGATCATGCTATGCTGGGGCTGTCTAGAAGACACCAAAGCACAAAGACCACACAGTTCACTGCAGTGCCACATCCTGGGGCTCACTCACCATCACCACTGAGTCAGGCTCATAGGGCACATTGTAGTTTTTTGCAATCTCGATGAGGTATCTCTCCACCAGGATCTTGGGTGGTGCTTCCACGCTCAGCTTGTGCATCAGCTGGAACACAGGGGTGGTGGAGAGACTTAGTATGGTCAGGGCAATGCAGCACCCAACAGCTCTGTACCTGTGCCATCCCAGCCAGGGAGCAGCAGGCAGCCCTCGGGAGGCCTCTCCACCCAGTACAGCATGCTGCAGGCAGCCACATGCCAGGGCTCTATTTGCTTTACCCTTTCCCATCCACAACCAGCAGAGCAGGGCCTCCCTGCCTGGGGCCTCAGCACCATGCTGCAATGCAGGTGGGCCCTGGCTGCACAGCACCTGCTGTGCTCCAGAGTGACTGCAAGCCACTAACCACGGGCCCAAGGGACAGCAAGTCTCAGCAGGCGTGCCTGCTCTGCCAGCTCCACCTGTTCTACCAGTTTCTTACCCTGTCGTTGACTGTCCCAATCTGGTTTGTCCGGCACAGCTTCCCATACTCCTTGCTGTACTTAGCACACAACTGATCAGCAACCTGCAGCAGGAGAGAAACTCTAGAGCATGCACACCCCTGCTTTCTCCCACCTCAAACCACCCATCCACTCACCCACCTTCCTCCCTCATTTCTCCCAGTGAGCACTCCAGTTCAGCAGCTGCAGCCACCCCAGATGTTCCAAGAACATCTGGTTTCCATCTGCAGGGCTCACAAAATCCTCTCTTTTAATGATATAAAGTCCCATACAAGGGCTTCCATCAGCATCTGGCAGCATCACCCCCACCCTGCATGTGCAACATCCCTCAAGCAACCCTACTCACAATCTTCAACTCGGCCACTTCCGTCTGGAGGCGTGGTGCAGCCCAAATCAGTGTCGATACTGCCTCTGCCAGGCCAGAGTCCAGCTCCCTATGACCAAAGAAAACAGTTCTCTCTCCACCCCATGCACCCAGCCTTTGCTGCTCTCAATCTGCTTAGCCTTTAAGTTCCCATCCTATACACTGGGCTCCACAGTCTTCCCTAGACGGGGAAGGAAAGGTCTCTGAAGAGACAAACACAGGTGCCCTTCTGTACCCCAGACGTGCCCCCAGCAGTGCCCCTTCCTGAGTCCAGGACCCTCTAAGTCAGAGCTTACTTCATGGACTGGATCAAGCCAAAGCGTGCGAGCAGCAGATCACAGTACAGCTCCAGGATCTCCATGGCTTCCACAAGGTAATCTTCACGGATGATGTGCTCCACACGAATCCTGGCACGCTCATCTTTTCCAGCTGCCAGGTAATCCGCAATCTCCTTCCTTGCCTTCTGGGCCAACTCAGCTGCAGCACACATGCCCAGCCCAGTCACTGTGCTGGCCTGGGCTGCTGCTTCCAGACTGCCCACAGTCCCCATCACACATAAAGCCACCACCAGCCTCTCTCCCCTGTCTAACCTCTGCAGCATGAGACACTCAGCCATGCTTTGGCAGAGCCCTCATGTCCAGGTCCGAGCACACTTAATTCATGGGTGAAAGGGAAGTGGACTTTAGGCTGCTGGAAACTCCTGCACCTACAACCTCCCTGCAGAGTTAACCAGGACCACAGACCTGACCTGTGTCAGGGCAGGGCAAGTGGGGAGACTTTCCCACAGCACCCAGGGAGTTCCCTGTTGTGCTGTTAGCACACATTGCCCATAGCTACCACCCCACAAACTGCACTCCAGCAGCTGCTAGGAAAGTGGACAGAGGCCAGCCTACTCTTCCAGCTCCTTGTGCACCGGGGCAGGTTGTAAGGCCTGGGTTCAGCAAGGAAGAGCAAAAAGCTACTCCATGCTTGGCCTATGAAAGTACCGCGACTTGGGAATTACCTTCTCAAGTCTCCTGAGCCCCAAAAGCATCCTGGGTATCCCACCTGCCCCCTTAATACTCACTCTTTTTTTTCTCCAGTAGTTTGAGGCGATTGATGACGAGGCGCAGGTTGACTCGCAAGCGCTCCGCCTTGAACCCAGAGCCCAACATGATAAACAATTTCTGTGGAGAAGAGGGATGGTCACCGGAACCAAGAACTGTCAGTCAGCACACCAGACACTGGGGGGGAAGCCAAGAAATTCCCTGAACAAACAAGCCCTGGTCTGCCAATCCTGAATCTAGTTATTTATAAGCAACTGGACCTCGAGTGTTCATTATTACCCTTCCCACTTCACAACCCTGTGCCTAAACAAGGCCAAGAGGATTGGCCTTAGAAACTTCGAGGAAACTTCCTGGACATTTTTTTAAAAACTGAGAAATCAACTGAAGAGCCAAGCCTACCTCTGTCCTATCGAAATACAAGTTATAAACCAGCTATATAACTAACTCGAGGACTGTTTGAAACTAAGATCGTAACATGAGACACCAGAAGGAAAAAGTTGCCGTTCCACACTCTCCACACTCTTCCTGCCTACTGAACACATGCTTAGTCTCCCAGGAACCAGTTCAACTTATTAATCCTACAGAAAGCAAACTCTAACAGTATTTAATTATAGCACTGTTTGCCAAAAACCGTTCATCAAGGAAAAGCCTCCTCAAAAGATATGACATAGAAAGACCTCGGTTTGCATCTCACCTCCCCATCCCTCCCTGCCCAGTGCGGAGCGAGCCATGATCTGATCCGGCTGCCAGGACGGCCGCCAGCCACACCAGCCGCTCGGCGAGACTGGCCGCGTTTGGCCTAGTACCCAGGGACAGTTCAGAGAGTACGCAGGAGGCCCTGCATGAGTTCCACCGGCGCAGCTGCACCTGAGGGCTGACGGGAGAAATCCCTCTCCCTCCCCAGCTAGGTGGCACCGAGAGAACATCCCGCAGCACGAGCGGAGCACGTCCCAGGGGCGGGTCCCAGCGCTGCGAGAGACCCTGAGGCAGGGCTCCCCGTCACCTCCTCGGACCCGACCCGTCGCACGTCCCGACTCACCACCGCCCGCTCCGCAGGTCTCTGTCACCCAAAATGGCGCGCGGCGGCCGCAGGGCTTCATTGCGTGCGGAGTGATCCTCATCGCCGGCACTCCCCGCACCCAGTCTGGGGCAGAGTCGAGCTGGCGCGGCGGGCGGTGTCCCGGCCTCCTCTCGCAAACGCGGCCCTGGCCCAACGGCGGCCGGGGAGGGACGGGCACGGTCTGGGAGAGCGGCGCAGAGGGACTACATGTCCCGGCGGAGGGATCTTACGCTCGTCTAACTGGTACCACGCCTGATAGGAGCCCGCCGGTGCCCGCCCCCGGCGCGGCGGTTCCGGCAACGCGGCGTTCCGCCGGGTGCTGTGACCGGGCCGCGGGGTCCTCGGCTCTCTGAGGGCCGCACGGCGCTGGCGCCATCGTGAAGGAGAGTCGGAGCAAAGTCCAGCCCGGGCCTGGGCCCGGTGCCGCAGCCTCCGGGTAAGCGGGCCCAGCGGGCGTTGCGAGCGGGCCCGCTGATCCCGCGGCGGTGCTCAGTGGCCCTCGAGGGGAGGCGGCCCCGAGCCCCCGGGGCGGGGCGGTTCTCCTCCCAGCAGGTGCGCGAGGTCATAGCGCGCGGTGGCTCTAAGTTAATACTAACCCCGTGCATTTTGGCCTTGCAGGGTACGCGAGATTCTGGTGAGCCGGGGCGGCACGAGGGCTCCCGGTGAGCTGCCGGCGGAGGCGGCCGGGGCAAGCGAGCCCCGTCGCAGGCACGGATGAGTTCCCTCGGGCGGTCGGGAGTCACGCGCTGGGCTGGATNCCGCTGCCCTTTGTCCGTCCGCGGCTCCCGGCGCCTGCGGCGGGACCGGGTAAGCCGGGCCGGGCTGGGGTTGCCGCCCGCGAGGGGCGAAACGGGCCCCGCGGCGGGACCTCCGCTGCCAGGGCCGGTCTGTCTGTCAGGGCTGCNTCCGTCCTGATCCAGGGGAGCCGCATCCCTTTGTCTGTATGTCCGGCCGCCTGCGGGCCCGGTCCTTCCTGCCGTGTCCCGTGTGCTGGGACTGCCGGCTGGATCCCGCTGTCTGGGGAGATTGCCGGGATCTTCGTGCCCATCCGTCTGAGAAGGCTGATGGCATCCCTGTGTCCGTCTGGCAGTGCGAGGCTGACAGGATCCTTTTGTCTGTCTGTCTGAGAGAGCTGATGGGATGTCTGTCTCTCTGTCAGCGAGAGGCTGATTAAATCCGTGTGTTTGTTCCTCTGAAGAGGCTGACGGGATCTCTGTGTCCATGTGTCTTGTGGGAAATGGGTTCAGCTCCTCCTTTTGTCTGTCTCTCTGAGAGGACTGTTGGAAATGCCACCTTCCTCTGTCAGTTCAACAACAAGAACGATTATTAGGCAGGAGAGAGAAGAGTGTTGGGTCTGAGGTCACAGTAATTTTTTAAGAGGACACTCATCTTTTGAAGGGGTCAGAATTGCTTAAACCTTTACCTGAGAACTGGGTAGGACTGCCCATGCACAGTGCTTTGTGACATGCTTGTGGATTGTGTTGGATGCTGGAATCCAGCTGTGGTGATGCAGAACGAGCCCCATAGGCAGAAGGGTGGGGAACAACCCTGGGACAGTGAGCAGGGCTTGGCCAGGGACTTGGAGCGTTTCAGTGAGGTGTGTGACAGACTCTTCTCTTCTCAGATGAGCCCTCTGCAGAGGGGAGGAACATTCTGCCCCCAGGTCAGGGAAACATGTCCCGTCGGAAACAGACCACTCCTAACAAAGTTCACTGTGAGTATGATGTTATGCAGCATTGTGGGACCCTTGCTCTGGCTGGGTTGTGGAGTGAGGTGGGGAGGAGTGGAATGATGGGAAGGGACAGCTTGTGGGGAGTGGTGGTTACTCATGTTTTGTCTTAGGGTGTAAAAGAATAGAAACTGAGCTCTGTGTGTCAGGGAAGCTGGCTGTGTCCTGACATAGCAAGACAGGGATAGGCTTCAAAAAACAGCTAATGCTGTAAAGGTAGGTGTGTATGTGCAGAGCCTGTAGCTGGGCTTTGCATTCACACTGTCAAAAGTACAAGTTAGAATACTAGAAAATGTGGCTTGGGGCTCTGACCTCTCTTAGGTAGCAAAGGCAGTTCTAGGCAAGGTGGTTGGAGCATGCTGGCTAAAAGCCAGCAGGTCCTGGGTTTTGATGTTCATCCTACCACAGACTCAGCTGACTGGCCTTGGGCATGTTGCTTAAGCTCACTGTATGTCAGTTTCCTACCAGATTATGAAATAAAGCCACTTGCTCTTTCCTGTCAAGGAATGGGTGGCGGCCAAGTAATTTACAAATAGATACTGTCTGCCAGATCATTCTTGAGCTGAGGTGGTAAGATGGATCTCTGTTTCTCCATCATTGCCAAGTCATTAGCATTTATTTGGCAGTGGAAGGATTGAAGATGCTGTGCATCAGCATTTCTTGTGGACAGGCTACAGCCAGGCACCAGTGGAGCTGAAGACACAGGTGGGGGTTTGGCTGCAGAGGGAAAACTGCACATGTATAGCTTTTGTTTGGCAGCAGAGGGAATTTGAGGGGCCTGAAACTATGCCCTTGTTCCTACCCAGGTTTGTGGCTGGAAACATGCTTGGAATTTGGGCTGGAATTAGGAAAACAAGTTTGCATTTCTGTAGATCTGTGAGAGCAAGGCTGCTGAGAGGGCCCTGTGGTTTTTTTGGCTGCAGTAGCTGTCAGGAGTGTGAGACAGAGCTGAGTGCTGCAGCCCTAACACTGCCTCATTGCTGGTGCTGCTGGCTTGCATGTCTGTGTGTTTGTGTGCTGCCTCTGTGCACAGGTATGCAACAGGCATCTGTGCATGCTGCTCTCTGTGCAAGGGGAAACACTGGGCTGGAGCTGACACCTTGTGCACTGGGAAGAGCTGCCTCTCTCTGGGACTCATAGCCCCACTGGCTGGGCAGCTGGGCAGAGCCAACTGAGCTGTCCTTGTTGGCCAGAGTGAGGTTCTCAAGGAGTGTGGCTTGTGGCACCTGCATTGCCTTGTGCTCTCTGATTCCTGTTTCTGGTTGCTGGGTTCCACAGTCGGCAGAGTATAGGTGTAATTTGTTTGATAGTATGTTAGTGACTTTGGAGTTGTCATTCTTAGAGAAATTTGGTACGTCCAGTATTTTGTCCTGTGATGCCAGTTATGTGCCTTGTGTCCACACACTTCTGCTTCTTGGAGTGCCCAGGTATAAATGCTGCCATTGAGCTCAGGTTTATGCCTTGTATGCACTTAATCTGTCTCCCCTGGGCCGGAGTCGGGATCTCTTGAGCATGGAAACCAAGCACTACAGCAGCTCTAATGGTGCAGATAGAGTTTCCATGGTGTTCAGCTGGGTACTTTTCTGCACTTCACTGCATAAGGGTTATGTTCTTCAGAAGCTTTTACTGTCGTATACAAAACTCTACATATCACAAAATTCAGTTGTGCACTGTTTTCACAGTGAGCATTGCTTTTTTATCTGCAATACAAATGATTGTATCTCCAGTCCTGGTTTTGGAGGAAGCTGTCTGACAAACACGCTACCAGGGGGCAGGAGGTTTTAGCATCAGGTGTGCCATGGAGTGGAATTCTGGGACCTGTTCATCTCCTTTACATGCAGTATGTTGCTGCAGAGCAACTATTCAGCAGGAGCCATCGAGAGCAGCAAGTAGGACCACAAGAAAATAAGGGGACCAAGAGATACCAGAAACTTGTCAATGGTGATGTCTTCACCTTGGGATGGAAAATCTTGTCTGTCTTATGATGAACACCAGGAAATCGTTGGGACTTCTCTGTCTACCTAGCCTGCTGTGTGTCTGGAGGGCCCAGGAAAGCCGTGCAGTGCCCTGACGAGGATAATCGGAGAAAACACCGGCTCCAAGAACGGGGTGAGCCAGCAGAATGAGGAGTCAGGCTGACACATAGCAGACACGTTACTGGGACTTCTTCACAGGGACTGCAGTGGTTGGGAGGAGAGGAATGAAAGGGACAGCAGGTATGCAGCTTTTTACGCAGTTGCCTGCAGCTGGGGTCTGATTTGGCAGGCTACGGGGCTGGGGAACTGCCTTTTGGATTTGCATAAATGCAACTGTGCATATATGACTGGACAAATTTGATGGGAGGATGGTGCCTACTTCTTCCTTGCATGGCCTCTCCATCTTCTCTTCCTTCTTGGACTGACTAGGGCGAGTGACAGCTGCCAATCTCCTCTCCTTGGCTTGCTTGGTGTCTCCTCTTTCCAGGATTACTTTCCAGGCTTGGCATGGCCCTCATTTCACCTTGCTCTCACAACAACATGGTTTTCTGTCCTCACTTAGGACAGAATCACTTTGCTTGGCAAGCAGAGCAACCAGCTAGGAGATCATATGGTTACAAATCAAAACAGGTTTAAATAGAAGTCTATACGTGAGGAAATTCAAAATAATACTGAAACAATGATAAAAATTGTGGTAAAATTTATCACAAAAGTCCTTCTGTGTATGATGGCCAGTCCCATAATTTTAATTGTAGTCATTCCCCCTGCAGCACATAAATGGCTCTTAAGGGTATAATTTTATTTTGCCATGTGGTGCATGAAAACACACCTGACAAAGTGCTAACAAACAGAGCAGTAATAGTGGAATATGCTTGTTGAAAAATAAAATGCAGTTAGATTTTTTGTGGGGAGATACCTTAATTGATTCCATTTGGTTTTTATTTTCTCCCAGAGTATGCAGTGTAAAAGTATAAAAACTCACAAGCAATTCATCTGTTCTTGCATTCATCTGTTACTGCACTGTCACCCCGTCAGTCATGGACCACTTGCTGTCTTTGTGCTTGCCAAAATTTGTTGCAGGTATTAGCATGTACTTCTCTCTCCCTGCTGTCCACAAGCTGCTTTGCTTTCAATTGCTTGTGTCCTCTGAAACTGATGCTTATTTTAGAAGTCTGGAGAAGAGCTTTTGTTAGGCAGATTAATTCCTGCTTCCGACCTCTATTTATCACGGTTCCAATATCCCATTAATCCTCTATTTCCTTCCCTCTCTCTCTAACACACACATGTTCTATGCTCTTTGGTGTTCCTTGGATTCTCCTGTCTATAATAGTCCAATTTTGAAGGGAAAGTATCTTGCAAGAAATAGCACCCAGCATTCACAAGCGAGCAGAAATGTTACTTGCATCAAATCCCTTGGTTCTGAAGGGCTCCGTGGACTGCCATTGTTAACCCTTTCAATTGTGTTGTTTTTCATTTCAGTAACCACTACAGCAGTGTGGACAACCCAGAATAGCCATGGGGCAGGTGGAATAGATCCACAGTGGTGGAAAGACTTGCAAATTTCAGGTCCAGGAACACAGAGAAGACCTACATGAACAGGGACTTTTAATTGATGTACAAGGAGGGAATAAACTGACTCATCTCTGAGAGACCATTCTGTTTAGGAAGGAAGGCAGGAGAATGATGTAGTGCCTTTGGATTTTGCTTTGTGGATTTTGGGGTGGGAGTTGTTTGTTTCTGTGTTTATTTTCCAGAACACCTGAAGTTATCCTGAGCTCATACAGTTCAAGAAGGGAAGGGCTCAGGGCTGATACCCCAGCAGACCCTAGCAGTCATGTCTGTCCATGTTACACAGTACCACAGGGCTGTCCCCTACCTCCACCACTGCTCACTTGGCATCCCACTCATTCACAGCAGTATGGAGAGGAGAATGGAATACAAAGCAGAGGCATTTGTGTGATCTCTCTTGTCCGACATCGCTAGCTGTTTGTAAACAACTACAGTGACTTGTTCTGGTGTTGTGGTCAGCCTGCAGCCCTTTTTGTATTTAATAAAGAAACTTCTGGAGAAGAGTCTGTGAATTCACTGTTGAGCATAACATCCCTTACTTACGGCAGTGATCCTAAAGCTGTTGCCTGTCCAACTCCTCTTCCAAATGAATGGAAGCGTACCCAAAGTGGGGTGGAGGTGGGGGTGTGTCTGTTCATGAGCATGTGTGTGCAGGAACATCAAAAGTATAACCCTGGACCTATCAAACATTAAAGCTGTAAAGCTTCATCAAAGTAGGACTTAGTCTGTCAGTAGATGAACAGGACACTATTTCCTAAGTTCTTTTGTACACTATTACTACAATACATAAGAAATTTTGTACAAGTGGAAGACAGTATTTTCCATGTTTGCCTTTCCCAGTCCCATGATGTTTTTAGATACAGGCTGGGGAGGATGCATAGGACATGGCCTGCTAACAGCATGGGTTTGGTTAACAGCTTGCATTGCTGGCTGTAAGCTGGTTGTTCTCTGCATTGTGCTCAGTCAATGCTCACTGGGCTCTGAGGGTGTTGCACAGAGGCTAAAGGCACACACAGGTGCTCTCAGTTACTGTGACTGATGCCAGTGTTCCTTATGTGAGGAATTCCTTCTTCTGTCACCTCAGATAAAGATCCCAGCTCTTAAATCCTGCAGACTGTGTGGTTTGTATAGCTGAGCAGGAACCTGCCCTGCCCTTGGACTCCAGGCTGCTGCTCAGTGAGAGTGTAATCTGTCTGAAAGGGAATAGGGGGAAGAAAACAAACATGTAATTGCTTCCACGAGCAGCCTCAGTGGCATTTGGGAATTCTGTTCTGGAACTCAGTCAAAGGTAGCAGCACATCTCCCATCATAGTTTTACATCTGTCCTGTGTTCTGCGGGTTTCCTCATTTCACCATGCTTTCTCTTTCTCTTGCAATGCTTTTTCTGGTCTATGGACTTTTATCCTGGTGGTTTGTGGGTTTCTGCTTCTTGGAGAGGCACTGGAATTCTGTGGTGTCTGCTGGTTGTACAGTCTGTATCTCAGTCCCACCAATGTGAGGCTGTGGTCCAGACATAAAAACAGCACTCCAGGTCACGAAAACCATGCAGTGCTGGAATGGCTTCTGAAGGGGTGTCACAACAGTCGTGATGGTCCCTGCTGCTTTTGGTGACAAATAGGTTTGCTGCTCCTCAGCACCTCTCCTTGGGCACATGAATTGTGTTCTCAAATCTTCTGTACAGCACTCTTTCTCACATTTCTGAAAGAGAATGATAAAAGCCTTCAAATGCTTTTGGAAACCTACATGGGGACATTGGGAACTAAAACTCTTCTCCCACAGTCTCAGTGAAACTTCTGAAGGTCTGTGAAATCTTCCATAAATTACAGCTTTTTAAGGCCCTGACAAATTGCCAGGTGAGCTCCAAGGAAGGCATTGTGAGTGGGAACATGGAGCAACACTGGCTGGAACAGTTCAGCACATGGGAATGTACCTGTCTTTGTAACAGGACTGGTGCTCTCTCTCAGGAGTTCAATTTCCTGGTTATACTGGTGCCAGCTGTGGCCCTGTACTGAAAGGTAACTGTCTTCTGAAAGCTATGTTTTGATTTTATGTGAAAAATGCACTGTGTTTTCCTTGGCATTTTCACGTTTGTGCTTTGAATGGTTCTTGAGCACTTACAAATCAGTTGATAAATGCAACCCAAAAGCCAGCCTGCTGGGAACTTCAGCACCTTTCCCAAGTCTCCCAGCTCATCCACTGGAAAAGGTAAATCACGACCACACCTGGAACAATGTAATTTGTTTACTTTAATATGAAAATTAATGATTGCCTTTTATTGTTATTCTCTGGAACCAAAACTTCTTTGAGCAGGGATTGCTGTAAGAAGTTTTCATTCAGAAATAACTACTTTCTTTCAAGGTGTTTGCCATGTCCTATTGAGCTGAGGTACTAGTGGTCACTGTTTTCAACTAAACAAATTGTTTTGTCCTAAACACGCATCTCAGCTCTCTGGGTTCATTCCCCTAGGTTTCTGTTTTGAGCACATGAAGTGCCAATGAGATTTATTTTAGTGAGAGCCATTCCTGGGCAAGGTAGGGTAGTTTTCTATCCATCATACACACAGGAGAACACCATCTCTGAGCATAGACACCTTCTGTAGAGGCAGCTTGTCCTCATCCCTCCTGGGACAGAAGAAGATGACAGAGCATGCCAAGGACGATCCCTAGTTTTCATATCACTGTGGAGGGCAGGTGAGGTACTTAGGGAGGTGCTATTTTTGTGCTGCTATAGCCAGGAGTTAATAATTTAGAAGAGCTCTACAGTACTATCCCTGATTTGGGGTACTGTCACAGTCCCCAGGGGCTTCCCCCCACCCTGAGCTGTGCTGTAGGATATTGGTGAATAGCTTGGCAGCAGCAAGAGCCACCTGGCTATTTATGGCAGATACACAGGGTCACTGGTGTTTTGTGGCTGGAGTGGCATACGCGTAGTATGCGAGAGCAGCCCAGTACTGCACATTGCCACTAGTGAGGCTCTTCTACATCCAGCCACTGGACTCACATCAGCAGGTGCCACAGGCTGGTGTGGCAGGGTAGGCAAGCAGAGAAGTGACCTAAGTGCTTTCCAAGAGGTGACTCCAGAGGTTCTGCACAGTGCAGGTGAGCAGCCCCATGCCTGTTGTATTTTTAGCAAGCCTTGGTGGTGGAAGCAGTGGAACAGCACCAGTCTGACTCTTTGTCTTTGTGGCTGCTAGGGGAGCAAGTCTTTGCAGGGCTGGAGGAGCAAGCCCGCCAAGCCATGATGAAAAATAACTTTCCTGGAACTCTTGGGGACCAAAGGCCAACAATTCATCCGCTGCAAGACCCTGACTCCAGCAGCAGTGAGTTCTGCCCCTTCCAGTAACACCAAGGTAGTAGACTGGGGAGACTGGAAAGGGGTGAGGCTGAGGGCTTGCACAGTGCTTGTGCGTCCTCTGAGGCCCGTCTTACCCAGCTCCTCCTCCAGGTTAGCCCTTTGCTCCGGTGCAGGACTTTGTCCTAAGGACAGACCAGCACAGCACAGACTGGGCAATGCCATGGGACCCAGTCCCATTTCACCATAGCAGGGTGGGAACAGCAGCTGCTCTGGCTGAAGATCTGGCAATTGTCGAGCAAGGCAGTGTAAGAGGCCATGCCCAGGGACTCAGCTGCCCTGGACTGAGTTTAAATGAAACCCCTAGTTGGAGGGGGTGGGCAGAGGCCCCTTGTAATGCTGGTCAGGACAGTTTAGGCCTATGACTGCCCTCAGGGTCCTGACACTTGGTAAAACTGTTCTGCACATTTCAGGTGGCAGTGATGATGAGGAAACCACTCAGGATGAAGTTTCTTCCCATACATCTGAGGAAGATGGCTCAATGGTGAAAGTGAAGAAGGAATTAGAAAATGCAGAACGACCTGTGGCTGGAACCCCATTGATGAGAGAAAATGAGGCAAGTGTGTACTGGCTTTGCACTCACTGTAGCCTCCAGGGAGAGAGAAGGGTACTGTCTAAACACTTCCTCTCCCCATCATGTTTCTTTGTCTTTCTCTCCCTCCCACCTCCTCCAAACAATGTCTCCTGGCAGGAGGAAGGGGTATGAAGAGCTTTTTGGCTGCCTGGAACGGGAGACAGCGGGCACAAACTGGCCAAGATGTTTGCAGAATGCATCCCATTCCTTTGGTTCTGGTGCCATTCTCCAATTTGCTTCCCCTTGCCACAGAACAGGCCCTGCCTTCTAGAGTCACTGTGCTGGGAAGAACCTGGGTGCAAGTGAGGCTGTGAGGCCTCTGCCTCCTCTCCGTGAGATGCAGGAGTTTTGCTCAGAGGCTCCATGAAGGAGGTTTCTTTCAGATGTCAAGCACCCAAACCAGCCCTGGCAGGACTGGGCACGCAGCAGCATTGGGAGGAGCTAAGAAGGGTGGTGTGCCTGTGGGGGGTCTGTGTTCCTTAGGCCAAAGTGGCTGTTCCTACCCGTAGGTGCCTGAGAGTGTGAATGCTGAGCCCATGCTGGGACTGTCACAATGCCCCCTCTGCCAGCTCGAGTGTGGAAGCAGAGATCAACTCATTGCACACGTGTACCAGGTAGGGATAGTTCCAAACTGTGGAGTGTCTCTGGCCTGAAGCCTCAAATCCAGAAACAACTCAAAGCACAGGGTAACTTTGTTCTGGTCTTGGTGACCACAGAACTGAGTTTCTAGCTAGGATGTGACTGAAGTTTACAGCTGTAAACTGTGTTCAGAGGGTGTCCAGGGAAAAGAATTAGCAAGGCCCTGGTCTACAGATCTGGAAAACATAACTCTATGCCAAGGCACACTCTGCAAGTATTTCAGGCTAAAACCAGGCAGTTCCTTCAAACTAAACATGGAAGCAATTTTTACATCCTTCAGTGAGATAAGAAACCTTCTTCCTGATCATTTATTTTATACTTCATTACAGTTCCTGTAATTACCCATGAGAATAACTGTTCTTCCTCAAAATTATTCCAGTTTTGCAAGAACTCTGTGGTGAAATCTTAGGTTTTGTTGTCAGTGCTTTCTTCATAGCACATCGAAGTCTGTTGCAGAAGGAATGAAGCAGAACTGAATTGGCCACTTACCTGTATCAGTTGTCTCCATCTAAGTGCTTCCTCACCAGCATCCAGCCTTGCTTTAATTGAGTCATGCTTTGTCCTGCAGCAGCAGTTCCTCAAATGCATTCCTGAAAACAAGGGTCAGGTCTTACAATCCAAGTGGTTTGGCCTTAATTTTTTCTTCTGCACTGGAGTTGAGCCATAAAGGGGTTTCCTCCTTGTTTTGACCTGTGACACACCAAATTACTTGTCTTGAGCTTGGTCTAAAAGCTGGCAGACAGAGGTGTAGTGGTAAAGGGTTCCCATTCCAAGAGGCTGAACAGAATGGTTTGAGCGTGCCTTGGATGGGGCAGGGAGCTGGGCAATGTGTAACTACCACCTGAGTGGTTCTTTTGCAGCACACTGGAGCAGTGGTGAGTGCCAAGAGCTACCTGTGTCCCGTGTGTGGCAGAGCCCTCAGCTCCCCAGGATCCCTTGGGAGACATCTCCTGATCCACTCAGAGGACCAGCTGTCCAACTGTGCAGTTTGTGGAGCACGCTTCACCAGCCACGCCACCTTCAACAGGTCAGGGTCACCCTGGCCAATGAGTGGGCTAGGGCAGCACATTAAAGATTAGGTGGGTTGCCTTGAATGACTCAGAAGTTGTGGCTCTGGACCCACTGAGGCCTGTAGGACAGTGCTAAACACCCCCAGTGAGTGAGATTCTCTTGATCCCTTCCTGTCTGCAGCTCTGCATCCCCTGCCAAGATGTTTGCAGGCTATGCTGGTAAAAGGGTCTTTCTTGGCACTGTGCAGAGCTAGAGAAAGCACTGTGGGCTCCAGTCACTGGAGAACAATCCACCCCTTCCCTTGCCCAGCAATCCACTGGAGTAAGGCTGCACTATCCAGATGTGTTCATCATGTCCAGAACAGGAGTACAGGCAGAGACCAAAATGTTCTTTTTTGTGTCCTGCCTAGTGGGAGATTATCCACTGACCAGTGGAACGTGGCTAAAAGGAGAAATTCGGAGATGATGGGGAGGAGTAGCTTGCTGGTTTATTCCCACTCTTGCACTCTTCCAACCCAGATACTGCTCTGGGCTAATCCACTTCCTTGCCCTGGATAGGATAGTGCTTTATTTTAGATACTCATACATATCTGTGGGCAAATGATTTAGCAGAGGCATCTGCCATGGGCTGCAGTGGGAGCATTGTTCGTGGCAGCCCATGTGCACTCAGAGATGGGGACTGCGCCCACAGCACCAAGCCTCTGACTCCGTTCCTCCTGCTTTGCAGTGAGAAGCTGCCAGAGGTGCTTAGTGTGGATCGGCTGCCGGCACCACAGAGCCAGGGGCCCTCCAGTGCTGAGGGTAAGGATGTTGCCTTCTGCACCCCCGTGTATCCCGCGGGCATCCTTCTGGTGTGCAACAACTGCGCCGCGTACCGCAAGCTGCTGGAGGCACAGACGCCCGGCATGCGCAAGTGGGCCCTGCGGCGCCAGAACGAGCCCCTGGAAGTGCGGCTGCAGCGCCTGGAGCGGGAGCGCACGGCCAAGAAGAGCCGGCGGGACAACGAGACACCTGAGGAGCGGGAAGTGAGGCGCATGCGGGACCGGGAAGCCAAGCGGCTGCAGCGCATGCAGGAGACAGATGAGCAGCGGGCACGGCGGCTGCAGAGGGACCGGGAAGCCATGCGCCTGAAACGCGCCAACGAGACCCCCGAGAAGCGACAAGCCCGGCTCATCCGCGAGCGTGAGGCCAAGAGGCTCAAGCGGCGCCTGGAGAAAATGGATATGATGCTCCGGGCACAGTTTGGCCAGGACCCCTCTGCCATGGCCGCTTTGGCAGCTGAGATGAACTTTTTTCAGCTGCCAGTGAGCAATGTGGAGCTGGAGAGCCAGCTGCTGGGCAAAATGACCTTTGAGGAGCAGAGCAACAGCGCGTTGCACTGAACCACAGCCAAGAACTGCGCTGCCTTTGCTGCACCTGCCACGTGTGCGCTAGCAGGCTTCTGCACTCAGGAGGCTGCTGTGGGTCCCTGCCTGACCCTCCCTGACAGGTGGTTCTGGTTTTCCTCTGAACCCATGAGGAGAACAGAACTGAGAGATGCCTGCCAAAGCAGCTCTGGTGGGAGCAGATTCTGAGGATACAGTCTGCTCTGGGGGCCAAGTCACAGCCTGTGACAGAACGAAAATAAATTAATGTATTAATTAATGTTCACATGTATTAGTGCCGTCCTTTACCTTTTGTGCTTTGTCCTGTTTTTGGGCCCTTGCCCCATAAATGGGTCTAGGCTGCTGCAGTTCTGCTGTAGGTGAAATCCACCTCAATAAAAAAGGATCTTGTGTACTGCAGCATGAATTACAGAGCTGAAGACAGATAGTCCACAAGTCCTCCAGGAGTAAATCCTTTGCAGTTTGTGCCTGTAAAAAGGAAACTACATGGAAAAACTAAGGAACCTTAGGTCCTGTTTTAAGATACCCTATAAAAACAGTGGAAGAAAGGCCAAGGTAAACAAATAGCAAACAAGTTTGCTGCTTTACTCACAAGTTAAAACAGCATTTCAGGTTTGCAAGTGAAAGAGTTGATTGAACGGTAAATAATAGAGTAGGTCAGTTTCTAGGACTCTATGGGTTTGCTTTTCCCTTTATTCAGCACTGGTGAGGCCACATCTGGAGATGTGTGTCCAGTGCTGGAGTCCCCATGGCAAGAGCAACGCAGATGTACTGGAGGCAGAATGTGATCGTAGCCTGTGCCTACAGGAAAAGGTTCCCATTGCTAATAGAAATCACTATTAAAACTATGCAACTATGGAAGTTATGTCTAGGCATCTTTAAACTGCAAAAGGCAAAGCAGTGGCACAGAGGGACTCATGGCAGGGCAAAGTGATACACTCTCCATTATTTGGCTTCTTTAAGAATGAGCACCTGAAAATGCATGGTGTAGCTTCGTGGTTTTGAGACATCAGCCCACCAAAAGCCAGTGTGCCACACTTCTGTGTTTTGTAGCCTGAAAACTCCTATTACCTCCATAGCATTTCCAGTTAAGGTCTAGTCATACAGTGGTTCAAACACCTTGGGAAATACTGTGTTCTCTCTGATGGCTGTTTCTCTTCTTTAAGTCAGAAACGGTGACCACGAGACTGCTATTTGAGATGAGAAGAGTAGTTAAAACAAGAAGCAAAACCTTTTGATCAGACTACTTAAAACTCTCATTTCCTCATTTTTCAGTTTGAAAAACATTTGATTGTAGTCCCTTGAAGCCCTAGTTAAAATAGCTACCTTCAAAATGCATAATGTTGCATTTTTCTGGCAATAATGAACCACTCTCACAGCCAGCCCTGGGGATGCTGCTAGGAAACAGCATTGAACCATTTCAGTGCAAGCCTTCTCCACCTGCCACTGCAACATCTAGTTTCCTCCCTGTACAGAAGCTGTTTTATCATGATGTTCATTCATCATGTAGAACTGACACCCAGGAGCCATCCCTGCTTCTCTCTCTTTGTTCATATCCTCTGTTCTCTGATCTCTCACTTTTATCCTTACTTCTGTTCATTTTCATACTCAAACCTCCAGTTTGCTTCTGGCAGTATCTGCTTTTGCTCTGCCTCATGTTTTGCTTGCCCAGCAGAGATGTAGCTTTACTCTGCAACCTGCAGCTGGAACTTTCCCTGTAGCGTCACTGACACCTTATCTTTATTCCAAGGGGTTCAGGAGAGACCACATGACACAAAAGTATCTGAAAAGACAGAATTATGACTTATAATCCATCTGTCACCCTGTGTCTTGCCCTTGACATGAGTCTCCAGATCACTCTGTAAATCCAGAGAAGCCACATGCTAATGACCACTGATACTGCAGACAAGCAAAAAGTCTCAAACACCAAAGGAAAAGCTATTGGTTTATATATAGATATATATATATATGTATATAGATATATACTGTGTTTACAGAGTCAACAAGTTAAATGCAATATTCATAAAAGCATTAACAATAAAAATACAATCTGTTTGTAGGCAAGTACAGACTTAAAATGGTAAAACAGGAAAAAGGATCTCACCAAAGTACAAATATACAGTACAAATTGATTTATTTAAAACAGTTACAAAAAAAGCACAACAAAATAGAGATTATCCTTAGAATTATTAATGCTTTGTTAAAGATCAGGTAGGAGGAAAGGGGCAGGGACAAAGTTGGAGGGGAGCACCTGACTAGTTCTAAGGCTTTAGATACACTGCATCGGTTACATGTTAATACAGCCATATACTGGGGGTTATAGTGAGGGGTCAGCACTTATCTACAAACATCGCTCTGCCTCAGGGCAGCCCAGCCAGCTCCCCCGTGTCTCCCTCTCTCTCTGAGCAGACCCTCCCTGGCGCTAAGGTGCCATGAAAGCCAAAACCAACTCGAGTGTGCCAGGGGCGTGTTGGCAGGGTGGGCGGCAGCAGCCCAGAAGGACCTTAGGGGCAATTCTGTCCTTGACAGACAGCGTGAAGGACATGGAAGGGCCTGGACCATCAGCATTTTAAACTATATGTGAAACACCCTGGGCCAAACTGTACAGAATGTGTATTTGTAGCCGTCTTAGCAGCTTCTGACAAGTGTCAGGCTCTAGCACAGCTTGAAAGACAAGGAGCAGTTGTGAGTGGTGCTGGGGAAGGCACGTGTGCTGCTGCGGGCAGGAACTAGCATTTTTACTCCTCCAGCTGCTGTAGTTTCTTTTACAATATTTTCTGAGTAACAAGGATTGTTAGTTCTCTACGGGACAAAGTGACTTGAAGTGTGGGGTAGGGACAGGGACACTTAATGTGAAAAGTGCAATATAAAAAGCTGCTCAGCAGCTGGAAGGGGAAGGCAGAGGGGCCTCTGCAGCTTCCTTCCTTCCAGACAGAGCTTCCTCTGCATAGTCTGGTAGTGATGAGCGCTCATTGCTGTGAATGCACACGCAGAGACAGGCTTGGCTCTGCTGTGCAGCTAACCAGAGGCATCTTCCATTGGATGGGACAGACAGCTACAGACACCCATTATTGCATCCCACGGAGTCCTGCTACTGAGCGTGAGCTGGATAAGATAAGGGCCTCCTCCTCCTCCAGGCAGGACAGACCACAGCTCTCCTAGACAACAGCAGCAGGAACATGGTATATTTCTCTGAGAAGTCTGTCACATCTCTGCCAGCAGAAAAGCCCAGGTAACCATCCCACTCTGCAATGTCTTCCTGGCTTTATCTCCTCCTTTTTCTGTAAACCCAAGAAATAAAACCCTCCTCCATGGGCTCATTCACAGCCTTTCTCTCTGCAGCAGAGCCTGTCTCACACACTCCCTGTCTCAGGAGAGCCTCAGTGCTCAGCACAACCACCACTATGGTGCTAAGCCACACAGCCCTGCCCAGTAAGGACAGGTTCCTGTGATACCAGTACCCCTGAGCTGGGCTGGACAGTTGCCAGTGGCCCCCTCCTGCCCACCCTTTGGGGCAAACAGCTAGACACACAGATTCTTCATCTCAGTCCCCTGTCATGAGCTGTGCTTCAAACCACTGCTTCCAGGGAAGAGCTGGCAGCTGAAACACACAACAGCGGGACTGACAGGAGTCTGGGTAAAAGCACCAAGGTCCAGTTCACCCTGGCCTGTTCCACAGAGCTCAGGACTGCACCCAACAGAGGTGCAACAAGCCAAAGTCCAGGTCAGCAGCCAGGTAAACAACAGGACAAGCACCTTCACAGCCCTTCACCTGCCTACAGTACAAAGCTATTTAAGCCACACGGCATCTTGCCTCATTTGTCAGTACTGCCCATTCAGACCACTGCACAGTGTGGCTGAGATCAAGGTTACAGTAACACACATGGTGTAAGGTAAGCTCTCCAAACCCTCACTCTAAGACAGCCTCTGGTGTTCAGAGACGCTCAAGGGGCTCTGCACCATCAGTTGCTCAGACATTGCCTCTATGGTGCAACCAGCCCCTCTACATTCACATGCCATATGTATGCCAGATCCCTTTCTCAAGTGCCTGTCGCAGCCCTGAATTCCTCTGTATGCACCGTGCACAGAACAGGCATGAGAACCTGGGCTCCTCTGCCTCCTGCCTTTGGGCACAGACACCTCAGATATCCTGAGCATTAAGTACTAATTACCAACATTAATGAAGAGTTTTATGTAGGAGAGTCCAGTCAGCAGGAACTGTGACACCTCCAGGTGACGAAGGGGCCCAGGGGGACACTTCACTGACAAACGGGGCTGTGAAAACAGCATCTGTTCCCACAGCTGCTGCACCAGAGGAGGCAGAATCTTCACAGGACAGCATCACTGTGACTTCACACATCCCAAATGCAGCTGATGAAACCAGAAGTAGTGTGTCATTTGGGAGCAGCTACATATGACACAGGCAGCATCCTCATTCTGGAGAACCCCATGAGGCACAAACACTGAGGGCATGATTAGCACATATCTCACCTAAGGCCTGTCCTGCTGCAGGCATTTTAAAGGCAACAGAAATGGCTAGCAATGTGCTAGGAAAACAGGACTGAGGCCGGGATGGAAGGGACATTCTAGAGACTAACTTGCCTCATACACAGGCAGAGCATGCGTCCATGGCACAGTCAGTAGAAGCCAACCAGTTAGTGACAGGACACACTCCTGGGGAGTGCAGAACAGCCCTGAGACAGCACCACTGCAAGGAGAGGTGCTGACGCACACCATTCTGTGACAGAGGGGAGTGGTGCCTCAAGAGTCAGGCACACTTGACAAATTTCAGGCAGATGAGAGCAGGGAGACAGGAACAGCATGCTGTACATCAGGACTCTGCACACTAAGAAAGGCCCCCTCCAAAGCCTGGTCCTAGCACAGAGATGGGCACCTGAACACAAGGAATACTCAACCCAGGTTAAGTCAGTGAAAACTGTTTTCTCACCAGAACAGTGACTATTCTTTATCCTAGCTGAGCAATGGAGTCATAACACACCATCAGAGAGGGCAAATTAGTGTAACTACAGAAGCCTTCACTCAAGAGAGCGTTACCACCACAATCAGGTATTCATATGCAATTGTATTAAATATCACCATGAAAAAGACTACTCTTGATTTTACCACGTTGTTCTACAGAGGAACTCCGAAGTGAAGCATCAGAAAAACTAACACAAAATGACCCCAAAATGCCCTGTGACACTGATGATATTTTTAGAGTCTGTACATTAATCATAGAATTGTACTTAGCACAAACTTTGTACCTTGCCTGCACATGCACAAACACTTGTCTCTTGTCTAGAGCTTATTCAGGAAACTGCCTGCAGGGAAGGATTAGCCCTCTGGAACATTTTTCTGACTTAATTACAATATAGCATTGCTCTTCTCACAGAAGAAGGATGTCTTCACCCTTCCATAGAGAATGCTGAATGTATTTTGCTCCAGATTTAAAAAAAACCCAAACCAAAAAAATACCTAAAACCAAAATTCAACCAAACAAAAAAATCCAACCCCACTCATCCCTAGGTTAAGCCTCTGCAAATGCTATAAGCCCAGGAGAGGTTTTTTTTTTTTTTGGAAGTTATTAACATGAGAAGATTTGATTTGGTGGCAAAACAACTAAGTAGACTTCATAGCAGGAAACAAACATCTCCCATCCCAACTTGTGTCCCATCTCAAGTGCTCAAGGTTCCCTATTCACCTCCACCCAAGCCCATCCTTTTGGTCCTTCCTTTTGAATTTCTGTGATTCATTCAAATCTGTACATTCTTTGCAAGAAGAAAGAGCAATTGGATTCAGTGGAAGAGACATTAATCAGAACCACCAGAGAAGCACCTCCATCCTGCCCTTGAGAGCTCCATCGGTGAACGGTCCTTTTAAAGTGCATGTGTGAAGAAAGGGGATACTGGGAGTAGAGCCCCCAAACTCCAGTGGGGACCCATCTCTCCCCATCATGAGAAAGGAGAAATAAAATCTTCAGCAATTTTATCTGCTACCTTAAGCCATGTCTGCCCTCCTCATCTCCCTACCTGCCCAGAATGCTCGGCCCCTGCCCCGCAGGGAGTCAGTTATCCCAGGAGGTGGGAGAAAGCCCCAGCCTCCGGAATGCTCTCATCACACACTCATGAGCACACCCCTGCTCCCCACCCCAGCTAGCCTGTCGCTGCTCCCTGAGGCACTGGAGGCCTCCTGACTCCCCAAGAGGAACTGGTCAGCAGTGGAACTGGAATGGAGCCATTCCTGCAAGGCAGAGAGCAGCCTTTGCTGGTGAGCCTATGACAGAGTCTGTGCAATTCCTCCACCTGATGGTGAGGCTCACCTGCTGTGGCCGCCCGAGCTCACACCTCCCAGGGATCATTTCCCTGCATTCGAACGCCCTTCAATAGACAGCTTGACCTCCTGGGGAATGAAAGAGGGACGGAGCAGAGAGGGCCGAGGCTCCTCTGCCTGCACGCTGAATCTTTGGAAGCCTGGGGCCAAACTGCACAGACTGCCAGCCTCAGGCTGAGAAGATTCTGCACGAGAGCTCTGGGCCATGCTGGTTCTATTTGTGTGGCTCTTCCTTTCAGCAGCTCTGTCAGATGGCTCTCTGGGCCCCTGAGCTGTTTGTTCCAATTTCTCCCTAGCAGATACCAGCTGATCCGTGAGAGGGGAGTTGGCCTGAGAAGCAGAGTTGCCATTCATGCTCTGTAAACTGATTGATATGCAGACATCCCCCACTTGCAGCCTGTGACAGGGCAAAGCAAAGAGCTGAGCAGTCCTCCCAGGGCTGCAGGAGGACCAGCCCTGGCCATACACAAAGAAGGGATGCTCCGGAGGCACATCAATGCTCACTTTACTTTGCTGCTCCCCAACCACAAAATGCAGTGTGACAAGCCCAGGCCACTGGCTTTCCTGAATATCCACCACAGTGCTGGAGTCAATCTTCAGGCCTCCACTCACCTCTGCACTGCGAACAAAGTCTTGAGTCTGCAGGTCCTCCACCCGCTTCAGCTCTCCCGTCGCCAGCTGGATGATGGCTCCTTTCATGAAGTGAGAGGGCAGTTGTGAGGAGCTGGGTGGCTGCAACTGGGCCAGCTCCTTTTCAAGCACATTTCCTCGAGCCTGTGCATCTGGGCTCTCCCTCACCAGGGCTTCTGAAGTGGAAGACCTGACAGGCTCAGATCCAACGGGAACAAGTACTGGCTTGCCATTGGCTATCACCATTCCTTTGGCTAACTGTCTCTGTTTAACAGTCTCTTTGGGGGACATTCCGCATGGGCTCCGGGACTGGCTGTTCCCAGCTGCAGCCCTGTCTGTGGTGTTCCTCAGCATGTCTCCCTGCCCATCAGGGGTATTATGGCAAAGGTTCAAAGGGCTTGGGTCATCTTTCCTCTGGGCTGCCAGAACGTGATAATCCTGAGATGCCAATACCCCCACCACCCTCTGAACCTCCAGATCAGCATCTGGGGTGCTCCTGTGAGTAGGCACAGAGATCTCTCTTCCCAGCATCTGGTAACCTGGAAGGAACTGTCCATCACCCATACATCCTGCTGCAGCCCCTGGGGTCAGACAGTCCTCAGCTGCACTGCTGGCAGAGTCCACGGCCTCGCTGGGCCTCCTGGCCACACTTTGCTCCAGGGGCCTCTGCCCACCATTGGCCGCAGCCACCTCTGAGCTCAGCTGACTGTCTTGCTGAGGAGACTCTGGGCTCCCACCTGCTACAGGTGCCTCATAGGCTGAATACCCTGGTGGGAGGCGGGACATCTGATAATAAACAGGAATTCTCCCCGGTGCCATGTCCAGTGGTTGGGGCGCAGTGTGGTGCTGCATCTGCCCAGGAGAGGCTGCAGAGGCGGATTTGCTGAAGCTGTGGGTGGGAGAGGTAGTCTGGGGGGAAGGAGCAGCTTCTTCCGTGAACAGGGAGGCATATGGCACAAAGTGGGGGACATGGGGGGCAGTGAGGTTGGTGGAAGGAGACAGGAGAGGACTAGGCATGAAGGCAGGAGGGACGGCATAGGGCACTGTGTAGTGGGAACCGATGAGCTGCAGGGAAGCCGAAGGGATCTGTGCATAGTGGATGGAGGGGAAGGGCACTGCCGGGTGCTGGATGATGGGCGAGGTCACGTTGAAGGCGGGGGGCAGGGGGCTCACGTTGACCACGGGGTGCAGGCCCGTGGGGGGGAAGGTGGCAGGCGGTGCTGCCACTTTGTAGAGCATTCCGTAC
>VXAX01003287.1:0-40324 GCA_013399835.1 Leptocoma aspasia | reverse complement strand
ATTACGCAGACAGCGACCGACGGAACTGTTCAGGGGTCCTGACTCCGCCGCGCCCAGATGGCGTCACGGGGCACCCGCAGCGCCGTTGCCGTGGCAACCAACTGCGTCCGCTCGGGGCTCAGTCCGGCCCGGCCTGCGGGACGTGCCCGGGGCCCGGCCGCACGGCGCGAGTCACCTGCTGGCAGGTCCCGCGCCCCAGGCGGGCTCTCTCAGCGGTTGGCCGGCAGCGCCGGCCCCGCGGCAGCGTGGCCCAGCTCCCCTGCGGAAGCTTTCGGTCTGAACGTGCCCGTGCCCTCTCTCGCACCCCCGCGGTGTCCGACCGGCCCCGTGCTGCTGACCGGGCTCCGCGGGGGGCAGTTCCTCGTCATTCTGTGATCGTTAATGTGACATAAGGTCCTGGAAGTGGGGACAGAAGAGATGCCTGGGCGGGGGTGGCTCTGTACCCCCTTCCAGAGACGCCTCGTTTACTGCCGCACGCTGCGCTCCCCGCGCCGCGGTGGGCGTTTAAACAGCGCGAGATTCGGCGGGCTGGGAGCGGCCCCGCCCCTCCGGCCTCGGAACCCCTCGATCCCGGAACCGCGGACACGGGCGACGGGTTCCGCCCGACCCCGCCATACGGAGCTCACGCCGCCGGGACCGCCCCGCGCGTGACGTCATCAGGGACTGCCACGGTGCAGGCGCACCTTCTAAGACCAACCTCACGGGTGCTTCCGCCAAGAAAAGTAGTGCGAGCGGCATTTTCCGTTCCACCACCGGCGGTGCTGCATCGCGCTCTCGCCATCCCCGCCCCGTTCCCGCCGAGCACGGTGCGGCCGCGCTCCCGCCCGCGGTCGGGAGGGCCTGCGGGATCGCAGGGAGCGAGCCGGCGCGCGGATCCCTCCGCCTGCGGTATCGGTGCTACGGCCGCGCCGCCGCCATTTTGAATGCCCGGCTCTGTCCGCCGCTGCTGCTGCAGGGACCGGCCTGGTGAGTGGGACCGATTCGGGCCTCCGCTGCCCAGGCCGGGCCTCCCCTGACCTCCAGATCCCGCCGCCTGGGGCCCCGCGAGTCTTGGGGCCTCAGTCCGCCCCGAACTCCGCGGCTGGGCCTCGGCCGCTCTGTCCGCGAGGCCGCCCCGTGCCCTCTCGCCGCCTCTGCCCGGCGGTCCGACCCGCTTCCAACTCTGTCCTGCGCCCCGGGGCCTCCTGCTCGGGCGCCAGGAGCGGCCCGTGCCTGCGCTGGCCGGTGTCTGCCGGGAAGACGGCGGTGCGGGTTCTGCCTCGGCCCCCGTCCCCGGCGCTCGGGGCAGCGGAAGCGGCAGCGCGTAGCTCGGGCGCTGGTTCGTGCTGTGGCCCGGGGCCGTCCTGGGAGCAGCCGGGACTTGTGCCCGTCCTTCTCTCGGTGTATTATTGCCTAGGCTGCACAAGCGCTCCGAGTATTACGGCATCTGCAGTACTTACTGTTCTTGGGTTTTAATAGAGGCAGGAGATGTTCGGTCTGGCTAAAGGTATTGGCATGAGCGGCTGTCTGACGGCTGGTCTGTAAGGGCGCCTTCAAGTCCCTTCTTCAAGGCTGGTTGAGTTCTCGCACGAGCCGTAAGATAAATTGTAATTTATTTTATAGTAGACATTGTTTTTAAAGTTAACAGATGGAACAGGTGTGTGTTTTAGTATGTTGAAAGTGATGTGTAAAAACGTTGAGCGACAAATTTCAGTTTCTGATGCTTGAACTATTAACAGGCCACCACAGAATCCCAGCGGAACGTTTTTGAAAGGATAACAATGTCACAGGTGTGGCCAAAAGGTGTTTGGTCTGTAGTGGCTTAAACAGTAAAATATATGTGTGTTTTCCCCTGTAAATGCAGTGGAATCCTTTAGGGATGCTCCTAGCATCCTAGATTTAAAATGGCAGAGAAATTTATGCTGTTTCATTTCCCTTTTTTTTTTTTTTTTTTTGTGATTCACTTCTGTGTGATAGAGCACAGCTTTTTTTTTACCTGTTTCCCTGCTACTGCTCCTCTAAACTACACTCCGTATTTTTTCCTTTGTTTGTTTGCATATCATAGTCTGTTGCCAAATTCTTTCTTTTGTTTACTCGTGTGCTCTCTGGTGTTTGGCATGGGATTTGAAAGCTTGTTGGGTACACGAGAGCTGAATGAAGGCAGGAGATTTTGTGGGTTTTTTCCTGAGGAGGTTGGTGTGAATCCTTCCATTCTTTTGTGCTGGGAGAAGGAGAGGAAAGGTATTTAAATTCCTGTTTCTTGAGAAGGGAAAAGTAAGTCTTGGGTAATTGTTTTGTGAAGGGATCCAGCTTTTGTGTTTCTAGTGTGTAAGGTAACTTTTAGATTTCCTCCTTTCATGATAAAAAGAGCATTTTCTTCCTTTTTTTTTTGTTTTTATTTTCTGTTCCTGTGACTGTTGATCTGTTTTCCTGAAGGGGGCATGGTAGAGATGGAAAGATCCTGTAGTACGTTTGTGGTGTCCTGTGAGAGATTAAGGGATAACAGAAATGTTCTGATTCTTGGTGTGCAGTGTTAGGCCGAGGTGTGAGGAGCCTGTGGACAGTGGCACAGGAGTCCAAGCTGGCTCTTCTCAGGCACTCAGAGCCCACCCTGCTTAGTGCAGTTCAGGTTTGGAACTCAGCTTTCCAAGTGTGAGGGCTCACCCAAATCCCAAAACTTTGCTGCTGCTGAAAGTGATGGCATTCATTAAAGCTGCTTGTGCTTCTCCAGTGTGAATATTTGTATTTGTGAGCTGGCCCTGTCTAACTTCATGGGATGGGTTGTTTGATCTCATTGCATTTTTTTAATGATAGAGCAATTTCTTCTGAAGGCAGGTGAAGCTAATTTTTTCTAGATGATACTCAGCTGTTCTTTGGGGAAAAGGGTCTGTTCTGCCTTGGTAGGAGCATTACTTCACTGGAGGAGAGTTTCAGAGTTAATAAGTAAATATATGATGAGGCTGTAACCTGAAAAACGGAGCTACAGTAATGTGAGTACAGGTATCACAGTGCAGCTTGTATCTGTTATTTGGCAGAAATGCTACAGGTAAAATCAAAGATTAGAACTTCCTAGGGCATAGCTGAAGTTACGTGGCCTGTTGTAAAGCTTATATTAATGGGTGTAAAAATGTGACATCCTGTCTTTCATCTGGTATTAGCTAGGACATAGAAGGGTGTAGAGTTTTTTTGCGACAAAGCAGGGGTTTTTTTTATTATTATTTAAAGTTTAACTCTTCAGGAAAGTGAACAGGAAGTAAAATAGCCAGATTACTTCACAGATTAAAATAGTGAAGAAATTAGAAGCAGGTGGTAAGATAATAGGTCATTGGTGATTGAAGTATCGAAACAGAAGCCAGAAAATCTGTAATTCTGCTTGTATCTGTCATGGTGATCAGCTATATAGCTGTGCTAATTCTTCTTCCTACATTTTTTAGCTTTTAAAAAAATAAAGGGAAATATTTTTTTTTGGGCAGTTGTTGAGGTCGGTATTTGTACTGATTGGGAGCTCAGTGTGTCTTTTGAAGGCAGTTCAGGAGTTGCTTGGTTTGGTGTATGTGCACAGTTGTGCAGGAATGGGATCCCTCATCCGAAGTGCTGACTCGTGCTCTGGGACCATGCCTCAGTCAGCAGGGAGTGGGAAGGGGTCTGCAGTTGTTTGGCAGTGGGATTGGGTGGGATCTGTGCCATGTCCTCAGTCTCTGTCCTGTCTCTCCTCTTCCTCTCAGCCTTTCACCAGCACTGACCCTTGCTTCGTGAGTACTGTTGTGCTGCATTTCTTGTTGGTGGGGTTTTTTTTCAATGTAACTTGAAGTGGGACCATCTTTTCTTCCAAGACTATTTTTTAGCTCTTGTTTTGGGGTACTTCTTTCTTATTTGACCTCCCCCGTGCTCCTTCAGCTGTCTCTGCGTAGAGCAAAGTGTAACTCTGATGCCTTTTCTTATGAGAATGCATTTTGAAGCCCCCTGCTGACTTCATTGCTTTCTGGTTTTCTGATGTTGCTTTCTAGTTCTCTGTTGCATTCAATAGCTTTTTTTCTCACGAGAGATTGTCCCTTAGCGTGTTACATGGTTGGTTGCTCTTTTTCTCAACTTGTTTGTGCTGCCTTTGCCCTTCTTGATGACGATGGTGCTCCTTGCTTTGGTGTTTATTTTATAAATAGTTATAATAATTTTTACTGTTATCTGTATAAATATTGATAATACTACACCATATACCAGCATCTCTGCATTTGTTGACACTCTCATCTCTACTTGGAGAGCATGTTTCTGGTTTTACTGCTAATATATTTTTATTTTTAAGTGTCTGATAGAAGTGGGAAGCCTACTGATAGCAGTGTGGAGTTGAGGCCATCGGTGTTGAGTGTCAACACTGCAATTACTCCTTTCATGGAGTCTGGACAGATCCTCTGCTTTTGTGTGTACTAGGCTGGATTCAGTTGTACCTAAGCAAGTTGGAGAGTTCTGCTATTGATTTCAGTTGGGAGTTTGGTCTGGCTTTAGTTGTGTAACTTCCCAAAAGCTTGGGGTTGCTTGAAGAGTGTGATTGCTTATGCATGCGTTGGAGTGGAGCAACTGGAGTTGTGTGTTTTAAATGTGTTTGAAATGTATGCTGCTTCAGGCTTGGGGTGTTTTCTAGACAGAACCAAGTTCAGAAATGCTATTTACAGGAAAAGCTGTAACTTGGTGTGTGTATATCACCACAACTGAAAATTCAGACCATTTCCCCAAACAGTGGATATCTTCTATGAATAATTTCATTAAATTTGATGGCCTTTATGTCTTAATGTTTCCAGAATTCAAGGCTAAATAATAATGGAATGTTAAATGTCTGATAATTTGTCCTAAAGAAATTTTAAAACAACTGTTAATTTTTAAAGTTTTATTGTGTTAGAGACACATTAGATATTTTAGATGTAAACTGACATTTCTGAATAGTGTCCAAAGGATGTGTTCTCAACTCAATGTTTAAGGACTGTCCTTTATCTTTACTCTGCAATTCCTGATAGAGGAATATAGCTTAACTCAAGCACTTGAGCATTTTCAAGGTGGGTTTTGGTAATATTAGGTGTGTGTTGTAAATATAAAAGGTGACCCATCATATTTGAATGTGACTGTATTCTAAGAGAGACTTCTGGTAAAGTTCTATACTCAAATATTTTTGGTATAATGGCCTGTTGAATAAAATCTTTAACTTTCAAACACTACAAGCTTCACTAGTAACAGACTATAAAAGAGGAGAAAACAGTGATTTATCAGTACAATTTAAATGAAAACGAAATGTTTTAATACATGAAGATTTTTGTTTTCTTTTTTTTTCCACTTTTGTATAGCAGGAATGAGTTACGCAAAGAGAGAGAATACCTTTTTATTAGTTCACGGGAAGGCTTCCACTGAGGCGACACCTTTCTTAGTCTATGGATTGCAGGAAAGAAGCTGGAATTCTGTTTTCTGAGGAACTTAAACACCAGCTGCTTATACAACTTGAACTAATCTGAATTAGGTCTCTGACTCTCTCAGAACTTTTGATCTTGATAGTAGGTTCTTCTAAGGAGCAAGGCTTTTGAAATGAGAAGAGAGAAAGAGATCTGATAAGGTTGAAGAATTCTGTGTGCAACCCTACCAGATAGTGTAAATATTAACTGGTAGGCTCTTTTCAAATCTTCAGAGATCATCCCTGATTTCTGGAGCTTTTAGTTAGCAAAGAAATGGCTGAAGGAAACTCCTGTTTTAAGCCCAAGGAGGAAATAGGTAACAACTTCTACAAACTGCCTTGTCATTTATGTTGATGTGCAAAGAGTAAAAGGATGTGTCTGTACCGGTGAAAAATGTTAACTAATCCTGAAGAATGAGATTTGCTACTTTGGGGGAAGTTCTGAGGAGCACTTAGGCACCAGCTAAAGTGAAGCTTCACTGTCTACTGTTGCTAGATGATATAGTTGTCCTCCTGTTGTTGCAGTAAAGGTCTGTTGCCATTATAATAGACTTTGGAATTGCTGAGATTAGGTAAATGTTAATCTCGTCTGCAATGTTTCAGAATTTAAGTGTTCTCATATCCAAAGTTTCTTCTCATCTGCAGTAAATGCTGCTTTATGCTTACTTGAAATGTCTGAAACTCAAAACTGTGATGAAATTTCCAATGTATTAGCATGCATAAGAATCTTAAAGTCACTGAAGGCAAAGAACAGGTACTTGATGCAAGAATTTTTGATACGAAGAGAACACTTTCTTGTGGGGGGGAGGAATACACAATGTGCTACATTGCATGGGAATTACATTGTATTGAAATACTGAAAGAGTGTACTCAAGATGAGCTCAAGTTTCAAGGATAAACATGTAAAGTGGTTTATGAGAGGAAGACACTATTTTGCATAGATGGGTGCAAAACCTTTTGTATGGGATGGATTCGAAGGTATATTTTAAAAAAGCTGAATGATTTGATATTGATTAAAAAATAGTATGTAGCTGCAGCACAAGGCTAGAAGTGCCTTTTCTGAATATTGGAAAATAAATCACAGCTCTGTCTTTTGTCCTTGTTGTTGTCCTCCATCAGAGCAGTTCTGAATCATTCTGTTCTCATCAGGCAGGAACTGTGAGATACAGTTGCTCTCAGTCAGTCTTTCAGGTTAGACTCTGTCTGTGTAACTGTGTGTTAGTTGTTACACAAGTGAGAACAGCAGGAAGCCTTAGAAACTGGTTCTTGAGTCTTATTCATCAATCCTTGCTTTCTAAAATGCTGGTTCTGCTTGCTTTCTGTGGTTGTGAAGTGAGGAGGAAATGTAATCTTTACAGTGTGCCTTGCTAATTCTTTATGCAAGGCCATTTGTAAATACTGACTATTCACTTTGTTCAGTATCTGAATGATGTTAGATCTTCAGTTTGTTGCCATTGTACCTGCCTTCTTGGTGAGACAGGAAGTCCTGCCTAAACACCAGAGAAGGATGAAAAAAAGGTATTCATAAAAAGCTGTACTTCACATGTATAATAACATTGTTGAATTCTGTTTGTCCATTGACTAGAAAGGTTTAGGCAGTTTTCCCCTTTATTTTCTGTTGTCCAGGGCCAAGTTTAAGATGCTGAAGCCTTTCATGGGCATACCTACAGAAAGTTTTTGGTCCACTGGCAAGGAAAGGAGTGGGCTTTTACAAGTCACAGGCTGCAGATATCAGCGTTCAGCAGTTTATAAACCTTCAGATATAGAGTGGGAACAAAACAGCTTGTGGTATCAAAACAATTTGTTGGCAAACCTTAGTTTGTTTGCAGGTTATGTATTAGTGTTTCAAAAACTCTTTAAAGAACACTTTCTTTAAAATAAAGGAGTCAGTCGTGGTTGTAATAGAATAGTAGTAGCCACCGCTTATCTTTTCAGGAACAGGAACATTGTAGATAAGCTTAAGTAGGTTGCAGAGCCATAGCATAAGTGTGGATTCAGGCTGGAGTGAACCTTTCACCTCTTTTCCAGTCCATCTGAGGTCTCCCAAAGCTGCAGCACAAGGAGCTGTAGCCTTCTCACGACTGCCTGTCTTTACACAAGCCAGACTGATGTGTCTGAGGACTGCTTTTGGAAGGAAGGGGGCAAGCTGTTTTTTGCACGTGCAGGTTGGTGCACTGTCCCTGTAATGCCAGTGTGAACACAGTGGAAGGACTGGACTCGCCTTTTTCAGCATGAGCCTGCACATGAGTGACCTTAGTGATGATAAAATTATTGCCTATAGACTGCAGAGGAATATTTCTGCAGTAGCACTTTTATCTTGGTAACTTCTGCCCAATTTTCCAACAAGAGCATGGCTTGTCAAGATCAGTTTAGAATCATGTGGTGGGTGAGTCCAGGCTTAAAAATTCAGGACTTAACGTGGACAGTTGCCACCCAGGAAAGAGATTTTTGAGTTTATTATACTGTTGTGAAAAACAAAAGTTGAGCACTTTGCAGCAATCAGAACTCCACAGTGTGTTACGAATTTTCAGGAAAATAATAGTGAGGCAAAAAAATAGAAGGCATTTTATATAAATACATCATTATTACATCTACCCCTTAAGTGCTGCATGCAGCATTTTGCTTTTCTTCCCCTTCGGAAAGGATGCAGAACTGTATTACATGCAGGCATGGCAGCAAAGGTAGTGGTCATAGAAGGGCTTGTTCTGGAGATGGATTTCTTACTTCTCTGTGACTGTTTCTGTGGTGCTTGTTAGTGCAGCATGAGTGCATAGCAACCGTTAATTTATTCATATCACGGTAATGTGAGGAAGTGTTGTAAATTCACATGGAGAGACAAGGCAAGAGTAAGGATTAATGTGTCCAATAGTCTTGATCCTACACATGTCAGCATTTTGGGACATCTTATGCAGGAAGAACATCTTTACTCTTCCATTTTCAAAACTGAATGCTTTGTGTCTCTTTAAATTCAAGCTTTTTAAAGTATGAAGATGGGGAACTTAAATATGAGGAGTGTACATGGTTTGGCTGAAGAGGCCTAGCATATGTGTGATTTTGTAATCGCGACTCAGAGCTGCCTTTATCTGGCTTACTGTAAGGCCACCTTTACTTGTACATCTCTCTCCCTGCTTTTCTGCAAGCGAAGAAATCCCCTTTAGCTCTGTCCCAGCCTCCGTGTTTTGTGGTATCATGTGAGCCAGTTAGTGCAGCACCTGAATGCACATCTTTTTCTTATATGGCAATGCTTAAAATGTATCACACAGTGTTCAGGGGGAATGGTGACCCAGACAAAATCTGTAGCAGACTGGCATGGCAACTTCTTACAAGTTAGTCTGATACCTGTTATTAGGAGGGCTCAGATCTGTTCCCAGGCTGGCATGGATGAAAGAAGGCTGCTGTAAAGATGTTTATATAGTCTGAGCTCCCTGAAAGTCAGAAGTTGGCTTTGGTGAGCATGAACTAAAAAGTTCAACTGTTGAACATAAATCCTAAAGTTTGGATTCTGTTTGACAGCCACTTTCCTTTTAACAGGTAAATGGCAGACTAAATTCCTCTCTGGGTCAGATGGCTCCATCTATTCCATCTGATGAGGGGAAACTACTTGAGTGTTCTTGTATACACCTTTCATACCCATACTGCGAGACAGTGATGTCACAGGCTTGTTTGTTTCAAAAAGGGTTGTTCTAATTGGGGTGTAATAAAAGGATGATGTAAACTTGATTGTTTATTTTTGAAGCAGGATTCTCTGAAATAGCCACGCACCTAGGATGGCTCTTCCGTTTGCTTTTCTGCTAACTTCCACATTTCTAAGAAGGAAGTGTGTATGGTACAAGTTAGCAGGATTTTTGAAGCATGGCCATCTGAAGCACTTCAATGAAATCTTGTGCAAGTTATTAAACAGAGTTGTGTTTTGTAGAGGATTTCTGTCCCAAGTTGTCAGGATTCTGGGATCAGTTCTCTTTGGACCCTGGCTTTTCTGGAAAGAGGCAGATGATGTGAATATTAGAGTACCTTGCAGAGTGCTGTTTCTACCTGTTTCAGGTGGGGAGTCATGTTATGTTCACTTGACAGCTGTCTCAAATTGGAGTAATTCCCATTTCTAATCTTCTGGAAGAGCAGATGTGAGGTACAGTGAAGTCCTCAGGTTCTCAAGTTTACTCTTAACCATGCTACTGAAGTAGCCTACATTTTCTTCATTCTTTTACTTACATAATTGTAGGGTAAGAAAGAAAAAAGAATACACGGACGTGAGAGACCATTATGAAGCCTTTAGAGGCAGTAGAAGTTTTACAGACCTCTTTCTTCTCTCAGAGGATGCCAGCCCCCATCAGACTGCGGGAGTTGATCCGGACCATCCGGACAGCAAGAACCCAGGCAGAAGAGCGTGAGATGATCCAAAAGGAATGTGCTGCGATCCGGTCATCCTTCCGAGAGGAAGATAATACATACCGATGCAGAAACGTGGCAAAGCTGCTGTATATGCACATGCTGGGATATCCTGCACATTTTGGACAGGTAGGTTAAAATTTAGTGCCTTCTGTGCATAAGCCAGTCTGTCTTCTGTGTTTTGGGCACATTGACTTGTTCAGAGCATTCCTGGGTGCAGTTCTGCTGTCCTTTGGGATGTTTTGGGGTCTATTTTCACGCATGTTATGAAAGTATGTTAGTTTAGACTTCGTTAGTGAGATTTGCAGTTTGCGGCTTACATACTTTGTTTTGAAACTTGAGGTTAGTCTCCTTTTGCCATACTGTCTCCCCCTTACCATCCATGTTTCTGCAGAGCAGTAGTGCTTAAACCACAGTCCAAGACATAGGGATGTTTTTAGATTGGGTCAAAATAGCATTTTGGAGTTCTGTCTCTGAAAAATACCACATACTTCAAAGGAAGTTCTATGCCCTTTTCCTTATAAAGCAATGTATTTAAGACAGAAAAGAGCTGGTCTGTTCCTGGCAATCAGAAGTTCGTGTTCCTTATCCGCATCTTAGCGTGGTGACATGGAGAATGCAGGTGTGAGTTTTCCATCTCTTGGCTTATTTTTGATGTGCTGTTTTTGACAGAAATTTTAGGAAAGGGAGACGGGAAGATGGAAGCTCTTGATCTACAAGGTGTCCTTCAGGTTAGCTTTGCTTAGTCTTTGGGGCATAGTCAGTTTTGCTTAGAAGTCAGTAAGTGTCCTGTTAATAGTAATCTAACCTAGGTCTTCAGTAAAGTTTAAGTCAGTCAAATCATTGTATCCCTTCAAGTAGCTTCATGTCTTGTGTGTCTATCCATTTGTGGTTGGATTTACCAGCCCTAATATGTCTCACTGAAACAGTAAGCTCAAACCAGTGAAATCAAATTGCAGATAGGGTTAGGATTAGTGAGTCTGGGCTCTGCTATAGCATATGAAGTGCCTCATCTTACTTCCAAATTATTGGATTCTTCTCTCAGGGTAAAGAGTTTTGAAAAAGAGCAAGTGAATTTATGTATTATTCTGTTCTTAACACTTTTCATAGCTAGGCTCCTTGGTCCAAGAGAGAAACTTCCTGTCACAAAAATTAACAATCTTGGAATCTTAAGAATAATGAAAGGTGTTACAGATAAGTGTCATTTAGAATTTCAACATTTGGCCTATGTTAAGAACATTATTTAAATTTCATTCTTCTATCTTGTTGCTCAAGTGTTTAATACCACGTAAGGAAGATTATAATTTACCATTTAATTTACCGTTACTAACTAAAGCAGAAATTTTCAGTTTCTGCTTTGGCTAGTAATGGTAAATTCACTGTTAGTGAAAGAAGCTAAAGCCAATTGTTCAGTATCTGTTATTGCGAGGCTTGCTACATCTTGAAAAGAAGCATCTATTCTGTCTATTTGGAGAGCAGAGTACTTCATTCAACGCTCTTGGTTCTCTTGTAATTTATTAGCTGCGTTTTCAGGAGGGCATAGGGCCCAATGCTGAAAAGGGGTTTTAACAATATTCTCCAAGAGAGTGAGTTAGAGAGCTTTGCATGTCCTTAACACTCATCACTGGAAGGAATCTTTCAAGGTGCTGCTGTTGTATAGGAGTATAGTTTGTGTGAGCTGGGGACCTGTTGAGGACACAGGCTCTTCCAGCAGTGGAGTCGTGCAGATAGATAGTCCTGCAATGTAGACAGTAAGCATCTGAGAGTGACAGGGTAAATACGCAGGAAAGATGTTTTGCTGAAAATCAGGAGAGCCACAAGTGGTGTTACAGTCTCTCTTAAAGCTGTAAGCAGACTGCAGCTAACGGTGTGGGTGACCAGGAGTGAGTGGTCAATCTACTTCTGTCCAAGCCAGAGCTCCTCAACTTTGACCTGGGATATCTTGTACACAAGTATGAGAATGAGTGCCATATTTAGCCAGTGCATGCTGATATGCACTGGATGCATGCTCTCTCCTGAGCATGTGCAAAGGCCATTTGTGCAAGTTGAAAAGTCATTGGACAGCCTGGACAAATGGTCAAATAACTTTATTATTGTCATTGTTTCTATTTGAAAAAAAATTCCAGTTGGAAGAGTGGCTATGTCAGTAGAAGTTGCATCAGTTATAGTCTGGTTACGTGCCAGTAGTATCTGTTACAGTAGTGATGTAGCAGATTTTACTTGTTCCTTTGAATGAAATGGATTTAACAGTATCAAGATTTTCTCCACTAATTACACCTAGTAAGAGCTTCTGCTGATCATGTTTCGTAGTATTGCCGTGCATGAATCTAGTTTGCATGTACTTCTATACAAGTGAAACAAGAACTCATCAGGCTTTCATGGGGTAAATTTCACTAATATCTCTTAAATTCAAAAGTACTAGAAATGTATCTTAGAATATCTGTTGCAGTCATCAGTTCACTTATGCTCTTCCTCAGTTATTCATCTTCTGCCTTCGTTGGCTCTTACGCTGTAGCTTAGATGTCATCAATTTTATGTTGCAATTTTTGCAGAGGGTTGTATAAGTATCTTGTAAACCCAGGAAAGGAGGTTGTTCAGAGGTGCATTATTCTTTTACAGAAAGCACTGGAAACATGAGAGCTTGATATCTAGTGTTCTGTACGTTATCTCTGGCTGATCTTGGGCATTTGGGCAAATTCAGTTATCTTTGCAGAGGACTGGTCTTACTGTTCAGAGGTGTCTATTCGAGGTTTTCATCCCCTTTTAACCTTGCAGACTAAACTCAATTTCTTTCAAGCCTTTTCTTACTGATTTGTCACCCTTGCCCTAGCTGGGCTTTCACATATGATAACAATGTGAACAGTTGAGTGTGAGTTCTAATGCCATGTGGTCATGAGAACTTGCAGGACTGAGACTAGGCCATAGCACTTCCTTTCTCTGGCACTTCAACTTGAATTTTCTTACCAATATACTCTGCAACTTTACTCTCATGATGTGTATGCTTCTTGCATCTCACCTGTGTCTGTTACCCTGTTCAAGCTTCTGTCTAGCTGGGGCCATGAATGCCTTTTCCTGACGCCTCGTATCTTTGCCTGTGCACACCCCCTTTGCTATGGATCTCTTGCCAGCTCTGTCTGACCCCTCCTCAAACCTATCATGTATGCATACTTGCTGCCCCAGCTAGTTCGTAAAGCAGACTTAGAGAAATTGTTTGTGAGGGATAGATCTCTACTTTCCTGTCAGGAAGGTAGACACAGATTATAGTTGATTAGTTATCTTTTACAGAAAATTATTTTAGTGCATAGTAATGTCAGAATATCTGTGTGGTGGATGGTTTTTGTTTTTCGTTTTAAAAGTCAGATGTAAAAACTTTTTAATTTAAAATTTTTAAATTAGCAGAGTTCAGGTGAAAACTATGTACGTTGTCTTGGGAATCTCTCCTGTGCTGTCGATCACAGTTGCCATTTCTGCAGGGGGAAAGGGAAACTTCAAGTGGAATGCACTTGATTTTAGTAAATTTCAGGTGTTCCAGAGGTTACAGAGAAGTGCAGAAATGTAACTATCTCTGACAATCTCCATTTTACCTAGCTACCAGGTTAGTTACAGATCATAATAAACACAACCTGGTTTTAGAGTCATAGAATCCTAGAATGGTTTGGGTTGAAAGGTCATCTAGTTCCAACTGCTGTGGGCAAGGACACCTGCTAGTCTAGTGTTGCCCTGATTTTCAGCCTTCTGATGTTTGCATTTTTGTAATGGAGTTTCTCATGCTGTTTTATGTAAACACGAAAATGTTATTCTAACTGTCTCTTTGTTTTTCATTCCTTTCTCCTGGGAGGAGAAAGGTTTGATGGACCTTTTCATTGACCAGTGTGGTTGGAGAGGTGGTAACTTCACCCTCCAATCGATGGTCGTTCCCAAAACTCTGTATAATATGCAAATCAAAATAAAGTTCTCTCTTCTTCGCCTTCCACCAGGCTGGAGTTGTGCTGTGTCTCTGTGATTCGTGTTGTGCTCTAGTGTGACAGTCTAGGTTGCTCCAAGCCCACTCCAACCTGGCCTTGAACACTTCCAGGGATGGGGCAGCCACAGCTTCTCTGGGCACCCTGTGCCAGGGCTCCACCACGCTCACAGCCAAGAATTTCTTCCTAATATCTAACATAAACTTGCCCCTTTTTCCATTTGAAGTCATTACCCCTTGTCCTGTCACTACATGTCCTTGTTTTGGCAGCTTACAGAGCATTGATGCTCTTATTAGTAGATAAATGGAACCTTTTAAGTTTAGTTAAAAAGTTTCATGTGCGTATCAAACATGACACATGATACAGATTTTCAGATCCTTACTATTTTGTGTTTACTGGTGTATCTTTCATCTCTAGCAATGTGTTATCATTTACTTTTGTGATCTGACATTAATCCACATATCTGGTATATCTGAGGTCATGGAAGACCAGCAGTGTCTGGCCACTTCAAGGCACCGGAGCTGCTAATGACCTTCCTGCTGGCTTTGCTGGAACTTTGGGCAGGTCATTTAACCTTTCTTGGTTTTCCACATCACCAAAATGGGAACTGAATACACCTTTAAAAGTGCATTCTGAGATACATACATTACATTACATCAAAACTCAAACTGTTTTTTCTCTAGATATGTAGTTTCAAGCTAATTATGTCTTTTTTTTTCTTCTTTTTTTTTCCTTTTTTTTCCAGTTGGAGTGCCTCAAGCTTATTGCATCTCAGAAATTCACAGACAAGCGCATTGGGTATTTAGGTGCCATGTTGCTGCTGGATGAGAGACAGGATGTTCATCTTCTTATGACCAATTGCATCAAGAAGTAAGGGTACCACCTCCCCATCATACCATGCTTTGAGGTTTCAGTATCAGAAAGTATCCTTCTGACAGTGATACTTAGAGTACTTCAGGGTTTTTCCCTTGTGTTAGAAAACTGCTGTCTAGAAATTGTTGTATGCTGTTGACCATAATAAGGCCGTTGTAGTAGTGCTCTGCATCGGGCCATCCTGTCTAGCTTCTTCAGTGGGAAGAGAATATAAAATTGCATTGATTTTGAAGAGGCATATGTAGCAAGCAACACATGTCCTGTGTGTGTTTGTTTGCTTCTGCTGACAAGCTCTGAAGAGTTGTCAAGGAACAAGGCTGTATATCTTGCTTTCTTTTTAAGATCTAATGGTCCTGACGAATGGTTTTCATTGGAAGCAAGGCAGCAGCATGGGATGTGCTGTCATTTTGCTGAAATCAGACAAGAGGGGATGGGAATTACTATTTTTTTAATACTTTTTTCAGCAACGCGATGTTAAAGTGGGACTTCTTTACATCATAGTTTAGTGGGTGACAATGAGTGTGTTTCCTTTTCAAGATGGATTGGAGCGGGTATGGAACAGCTGGATTCTGGTTGACTTACCCAAAGGTTGTGTGTGGTGTACCTGTTTTTATTATTATGTACTGTTAGCACATAAGTCTCTCAGATTAGCAATTAAAGTATTGATCTTCAATTAGGCTGTGGCCTCAAAGTGCTTTGAAAGAAACTTGACAAAACTGTGGGCCTGAGGATCTGCTAACTTTGGACCTAGCGCCCAGGAGACGAAATTTTTGCCTAAAGCTCTTCCATTGAAATGCTGTACCTGTGAGGCGCTTCCATTAGAGCCAGGCTGCAGGTTAACACCTCTTTTGTTTGTGTATGCTGCAGTGAATTTGGTAAGGGTGTAGTGAGTTTGAACTGGAAATGTGGAAGCTGAGCAAAAATGGTGGACAGCTTCCCACCATATCCTGGGTTGTGTATTGCTTTCTCTTTCGGCTTCTATATCCGCCATTGTGTTTTGCTTTTATCTAGACATTAAGGGATTTATTTATGGCATTGTTTTACACTGTTTCATAGCAAGACCCAGATTTTTGAGACGAAAAGGAAAGCAACCTCTTGAAGCATGTACTTGTGATCTGCACAGCCTTATATAGCTGCCAAAAAATTGTTAAAGGAAGGAAACAAAAAAAGCAACCTATTTGGTAGTATGTACTGCCTGTTCCTTCATCTGCATGTTGCCATAATTGCTTCATGTTACAATGAGGATACTGTCTTTCCATTCTGCACCTCTTGCATGTTTGGTTCGGAACCACTTATTTCCCCAGATCTTCCATCTTGCACCCCAGTTCCCCTTGCCTCCCAAACCAGGAACTGTATTTTTTACTTTCTTCAGCATTGAATCCTGAGTGCTGTGGCAACCTTAGTACCAAACACAGATGGAAAAGTGGTGTAGGAGTCAATTTTAAAGGCTGTTGGGATTGTCATGTAGAAGCTATGTTGTCTTGTGCTTAGTGTGACATTGGTAGCTAGCCTCATGAACAGCATCTCCTCTTAGGTAGTTTAGCTTCTTAGTGACCACATTTCACAACTTCCTTAGGCATATGAATAGGAAAAATTGCTAAACAGAATTCTTGTATTAATTATTTTCAAGGTGTGTGAGTGGTGGGGTTTGTGGTTTTTGGTTGGGATAAAGAATACCTTTACACAGATTTTTCTATACTGTTTGGTTTGTAAATGCAGAAGCTAAAGCCTGTTGTAGAACATCTTTAAACTGGGACAGCCCATAGTGTCACTGCAGGTCTGTACTTTGCATGCAAGTTCCAAAGCTAAAACCATTTTAAATGGAATTCTGTACAGTCTTCCCTCTTCTCAGCTCAATCTCTGGATACCCTGACAGGTCAGCCTGATAGCTGAACCAAGTATTTTATCTTTTTAATTGAGGATTCTAAGTAGAATTAGTAGCAAACCCTTTGGTACATGCACTCGAAGCTTCTATTGGTCCCAAGTCGTGCTCCCACAGATCTGTGAACCCAGAAAGTTCTTCTGGGCCGTGTGTTTCTGGTTAGATGACTCTAGCTATAGATGCCCTTTTTTGTGTGTTCAGTTTCTCTGTGTGCATGCTGATTGACTTTTTTTTGTTCTCCTTTACAGTGACCTTAATCACAGCACGCAGTATGTGCAGGGGCTGGCACTTTGTACTCTTGGCTGCATGGGCTCCTCAGAAATGTGCAGAGACCTTGCAGGAGAGGTAGAAAAGCTCCTCAAAACTTCCAATTCCTATCTTAGGAAAAAGGTACTTCAGGAAACTTTTGAATACTTTGTTATGGATTAAAAGGCAAGATTGATTGAATACGTTGCTAATATCTGGAATACTAGATGACTGAGATCACATGAGTGAATATTTTCCCAGTGTGCAAGACAGCTCAAAACTCCCTGTCTGTTGAAAGCAGGAATGTATGCAAGCCTCTAAAAGATAAGCCTCCAATTGGCGAGGCAGTTGCTTCTATTTTTATACTCTCTCCCATAATGTTATTGGTGGTAATGTGAAGACTTGCCCCCTCATGGACATTAGCCTGAAAATTCTGGTCACCAGTTTTATTTATCTTCTTAGATAAGTCCAGAGAAACTCTGGTTATTAACAGTGCAGGCTGGTATCAGAAGATTTGAACCTATTTGATATCTTCTGTTGATGATGGTGACAGTAGTATGAGGGCTAGAAGGGTTAAGGTCTTGAAATGGACAAACAGTTATAAATTGTCTCATTTCTGCAGCAAATGTGCCACAGCATCAGTGAAGCGTGATCACCCCTATTCTTTTAGATTTATTTATTGATAAGTCTTGGTGAGAATGTGAAGCAGTAAGATTTAGGAAGAGATGCATTGTTACTTCTTTGTCTAGTGCTGGATCTAGAGAGAGTTTGGAGAGAAAGCAATGCTAAGAGGTCTTGCTGTGTTCTGGAAAGAGGCACTTGATTTTCAGGCAGGTGCAAGGAATGGTGTCTCCTGTTGCTGCTCCATCCTAGAAGAAATAGGCATGTGTTTTTTCAAAAAACTCTGGAAGTGTAGTTTTGTTTCTCATAGCACTCATCACCTGCAGGAGGAAGTTGTTCTTTGGGGAAGGAGGGAAAGTAAATAAGCCATAATTTGACTGTAAGTTTAATTATTTGTTTCCAATGCATTATCTCCTTCCCAGCAAGAGGAAGATAGGCTGAAGTAGTCTTATTAAAGGCGGAGCTGCTTTGCAGATAATAGCATTTATGTGAATGATGTAAAAATGAACCATTGCTAGAGGGAGTATTAGTTTGTAGTTCAGTGCTCCCCCTTTATTGAACTCTCTTCTGGAATGCTGTTTAGTAACACGTGAAATAGAGAGATGGAAAAATTTGCCATAAACTTTGCAAGCCTTTGTTTATCATGAAGATTGTTATAGTTCCCACTGTGCTAGATATTCCCAAAACAGGTATTGTTGTCATTGCAGTGTGTACTAACAGAAGTGTTTTTCCTATCCAGGCAGCACTGTGCGCTGTTCATGTCATCAGAAAGGTGCCTGAACTTATGGAGATGTTCCTGCCGGCCACCAAAAACTTGCTGAACGAGAAGAACCACGGTAATAGCTGAGACTGTGCTTAGCAAGGCTAGACCATCCTCTAGGGGATAGTGCACTTGCCACCTAAACCTTTTGTTTGGATGAACTTCAGAGGTGTATTTGTATGATTTGTTTCTTTCCATTTCTACACAGTGAATGCAAATGTAATTTAGAAGGAAGGGATGTGTATGACTCTGCTAGTCAACAGGACTTTAACATGGCATTGGTGACAAAAGGAACTCTTTCACTGTGTTTCAATATGCTTCAGAGTAGGTGAAATGGGAAAGTTTGATTTTTATCCTGTACACTGTCTAAAGTGACTCTAAGGAAGTGGCTTCTTAGTTTTGGAGGTTTTTTTGTTTTGTGTACTCTTTCTTTAAATGGAGTTCTGAGGCCTTCTGAGGAAGGTGACATAAAAGGTCAGCTACACTACCCAAATCAGAAGAGAAAAGCAGGAAGCGTGAGGAACTTGACACCCACAATGCAATTAACAGATGCTGTCCTTCTGGAGTCTTGGTTTTGTATAGAATCATAGAATGGTTGGCTTTAGGAGAGACCTTAGAGGTCAGTAGCCCAACTATGACCATTACTGTATGTTTAGTATGCGAGTTTCTGCAGACCAAATCCAATTTATCTCCTGCCTTGGCCTTTAATTGCAGCTTTAAGACAGGAACACACTGCTATCTGCTTTCCCTTGGACACAGCTGCAAGTACAGTATCTGTAGTGCTAGATACAATATGTTGGATTCAAGAATATTTTTTAATGATTTCCTGTTGTTTTCTTGTGATCTTTATCAAGTGTCTGGAGCCAGTGGAATGGTGTTACATAGAGATACATTTTTCTTTCCTCTCTCTCTCATCTTTAGGTGTTCTTCACACATCAGTTGTTCTCCTCACAGAGATGTGTGAGAGAAGCCCAGACATGCTTGCACACTTTAGAAAGGTAAGTGTGAACTGGTAGTATTGCAAAGTTAATATTCATGGCCTTCTAGTAAAATCCTTACAATTGTTTGGGTGAAGAATTTAATGATACTGTTTGTTAGCTAACTTTTTTTAAAAACATTAAATGTGGGAATTTTGTGTGTATCTAGGCCTAATCTCCTTCAGTAAGTGGTTAAGTTACAACCAATCAGTCTTAAGGCTGTGAGTATGAAACTCATCATAGAGTTAGATTTAAAGTTGTCTTTGATGCTTCCTTAGGTTTTTCCTCACTCTTGTATCTAATTGCATAGTGTCACTGGAATCACAAATGAAGTAAACATAGAGACTAAGACGAAAAACTGAAGCTTATACCAACACCTGAGTGCCTTAACCGCAGCCACACAGTTATATACGCTCAATTCAAAAACACTGATCTAAATTCTAGTAATATAGATAGGCCATGCCTGGGTGCATGCTGTGCTACACAATTTTCCATTTTAACTTAAAAGGTTTGAGAGTCAACGTCACTCTTTCTCCTCTGGTCAGGAATGTTTGCTTCCCATCACGCTCCTGACTTCCTTAGGTTGTTTGCTATAATTTGCTGTATTATTGCCATGTGAAGGAGTACTGATAGAAGAGCATCTGAAAATTGCCTTGATTGTCATTTTAAATTCTTGGTCAAAGAAGGAGAATTTGAACAAAGCTGGTAGAACAGAGCAGGCGATTTGCTCTTCTGAAAAGTCTTAAAGGTGTTTGTTTATTTGCATGCCTAGTTAACTTTCTTCTTTGACTTGTCTATATCATTAGAGATTTAAAACTGTACATTCTTTGGCGCATCTTAGCATTTTGGCATGCATCTTCCTTTGCCTTGATTGTAAATGTCAAAGCAGGAAAAATAGTCAGATGAGGTCCGTTGTGCAGGTACCATCCCTGCTAATTGCTTAGTTGATATGATAGTTGTGGGAAGAGAAAGAAGAGCTGAGTCCACAAAATTTTGTTACTAGGTGCATTCTTTCTAGCTATTTCTTGTAGTTGTTATGCTGTGAATGGTATAACATTGACCTATCCCTAACGCTTGCTTCGTCTGTTTTGTCCCTTTTGTCTGTTTGGAATCCTGCTGAGTTAGAATGAAAAGGTAAGAGTTAATTTTTCTAGACGATGCATGTTTGCCTTGAATCTGTAGATGTTTGTCCCTTGTGAGGCAGTGCCTCTGAATGACACAGTTGTGATTGATGCCACATGGTTAGATCATGTGTACTTATCTAATGCTCTTTGTGTGCTGGTCTTGTTGCTAAACCTCTACATCCATGGCAGCCCTGAATCTCAGTTGTGGCCTTCTGCGAACATCAGCCTACTTTCCTCAAGCCTTCCCTCATTTGAGGAATACTTTACGGATTTTTTTTTCTTCTGTGCCTGTGCAAGTTGTAGCCCTGAGCTTTCTTCTTACCACAAACTGGGCTTTGTGTTTTGCTTGAATCATGGGGCAACTTTGGGTGTTTCCCAGAAGGGAGCAGGACAGACAGTTAGTTAACTGCCTGTAAGAGGCTGTAAAGGCTTTCTGTGCTGCAAAGAGCTACCCAGTCCAACTGCAGTGCTGATAGTCTTCACAGGTGTAATTTGTATTCCAGAAGATGGCGGGGCGGGGGGGAAGTCCTCAACCGATCTCCATGGCTGTAATGTTTCCCTTTGTTCTGTCCTCAGTCCTGATAATTCATGCATGTTGGAAGGCATAGCAAATGTGAATAAGGATTCCAGGAATGCTCCACTTGTCTGTTACTGTCTCTGGAGGGAAGATGTTGCAGCACCCTTCAGTTTCGTCTTTAAGGCTGATACAGGAAGTTCAGGGTTCATTTTGTTTGTGTGGAATTCATGTTTTCAGAGGAGTATGTAGTTCCTGAAGAGCAAAAGGAGATGACAGGGGAACTAGGCTGGTTTTCTTCTGGCATATACCACAAATGTAGATTTACTACTTTAAAGACAAAACATGGTGCTCTGGTCCCAGCTTAACTGTGTCTAGTTGTGTCTTAGCCGAGCTGTAGGTATTCACACACCATCAGCTCTAGGTGTGCCGGTTAAACTTTGCGGAAGAATCCAGAGATTGACTTGCTTTCAAATACAAGATTTGTTCTTGGACCTGTGCTTCAAAGCTGGGCTCAGGGAAAAAACAGTACCCTAATAGGACAACTCTCTTCTTCACAGCTTGTTCCCCAATTAGTTCGTATTCTGAAGAACCTTATCATGTCTGGATATTCACCAGAGCATGATGTGTCTGGGATCAGTGACCCCTTTTTGCAGGTAAGAACTAATGCAAACAGTGACTGATAGCTTTAATTCTAGGACTGTGTATTGAGCCTTAGGTGTGATGAGGTGATGGCCCTCACACCTGTGTTGATTTTGAGGCTTTTTTTGTCTCTGTTGAGCTGATTATGCAAATGCTGTTCATCTGCCCTAGTGAAAGAATCTTGCCTTAGTTTAACCAGCAGTTGTAGTGCTTTATCACATTATGTGACAAAAGAGAGAAGCAGCACATATTGGTTTTGGAAGGCTGTGCCTGGTAGAGAGGGGACTCTGAACAGTTCTGGCTAGTGGGAAGAAAGAAAATAAGCACAGTGGAAGCCTGTTTTTGTTGATAAAGTTCTTACCTGGGATAAGCATTTTGCTTGAGTGGAAATCAGCAGCTTGTTTTGCTTTTTTGCCACTACGACTCCATGTCAAACACTGCCATCCAAGCTCTTCTTTGCTTTATTTTATAAAATAGGTACGAATCCTGCGCTTACTAAGAATTTTAGGGAGAAATGATGATGATTCTAGTGAAGCAATGAATGATATACTTGCACAGGTAAGGTCTGCAAGGTTGATGATTGGTTTAAACTTTCTCTTAGTTTCTTAATAATTTAGGCTCAGTATCACTGGTGAGGGTACAGCTGCTTGCCATGCTGAGTGAAATTCTGTTGAAAGAGATGCATGTTCACAAGTGTGATGCTGTTTTGTAGGGCTTGGTTACTCTCACTGCCTGTTCTGCAGAGCAGCACAAAGGGGATCTGCTTTGAATGTGTTGAAGTTAGTTATTTTGTTTCCTTTCTCCAGGTGGCCACTAATACAGAAACAAGTAAAAATGTGGGAAATGCCATTCTCTATGAAACTGTGCTGACTATTATGGATATAAAATCTGAGAGCGGTCTGAGAGTAAGTTGCCTTTGCTATGGCCTTTGTTTTTTTCCTAGGATTGTATTAGAGTAATTTGTATGGAGGACATGAAGCAAGGTTGTTTCACCGTAACACAGCTCTGCATCTGACTCTAGATAAGTCTGTAACCTTTGCAAAAAGGGTGCTCGTTTTGTGGGAGGGAGGATGTTCAGGTTTTTTAAAATAACAAAAATTATAAGGCAAAATTTTGTGCAGAGTGCATGTCCTGAGTGCAAGTGAGAGCCTGTGGTGCATCTCTTAGCATTTCCTCTGCTTAGGCAGCTTCTAGAGTTCTTTTTGGCTAAGAACCACAATGCTAGTTTTGACATGTTGCCTTTGAAGTCATCATGAAATGATGAAGACGACCAGCAACCCTTTTAGATCATTGATCTTCCCTAACTCTTTCTGCAGGTCTTAGCCATTAACATCCTAGGCCGTTTCTTATTAAACAACGACAAAAATATTAGGTAAGTTGTAAAAAGTATGTTTTGACAACACCCAGTTTAAAATGTGTGAGAAGCAATTGCACACAGATGATGCTGAAGTAAAGCTTTCCAGGAGACCATGTTGGGATCACTGCTCTTGGGATTAGTGTGGCTGTTAAGCTTGCTTCTTTCTTGGTGCATTCTTTTCTCTGTGCAAATCTTATCTGTGGCCCTGCCCTTCTTAGTTGATAAGTTGGAATGTATGATCTATTTCTCAACATGTGATTTCTTAATCAGGTCCACATTTTTTTCCTGTCTTGTTCCAAGTGGTCTGTAGTGCTATTCAAATCAGAGTTGGCATTGGAGATCTGACAAATTAGGCAAAAACTGATTTTTCTGATTGTGTGCTGGTGGCAGCAAAGGAGTTCAGTTCTGCTCTGGTCACTATTAATCAGGATGTAGAGTTGCTGAAACTGCTAGGATTGAATACCATCTCTAAGCAGTTCAATAGCAAGTCATGCTACGGGTTTCAGACTCCAGCCCTGGGAATTTTGACCGACGCTAGTTTGAATGTAAGATCTGCAGAGGTGTTTGGGACAGGTGTTTGCTTGTCTGGGCAGCAGTGTTGTTAGGGATGTTACAGTTTAGTGTGGTAGCTTGCCTGTGAAGATAGGCCAGGAAGTCCCCTACAGGATTTCCATTCATTACCAAGTGCTATCCTACTGGATTTCCATTCAGTACTGAGGAGTGAATCCTATTCTGTTGCAAAATAAGACCAGGTTTGGGCAAAGGGACAGTGTCTATGCATAGAAATGAAATGGCTACTGTCAGCTACTGATGACCATATGTCCTTATTGCAGATATGTAGCTTTGACGTCATTGTTGAAAACTGTGCAGACAGACCATAATGCAGTACAGCGGCACCGAAGCACCATTGTGGACTGCCTGAAGGATCTGGATGTCTCCATTAAAAGGTAATCAGATTATCGGTGAAATAGACTCTTGAGGTTGACAGTCTGTGGAAAGTGAGCAGAGCATAGGGGAAAATGACAATAATCCTGGGGAACTGTAAGTAAGACTACTATGAAGGTATAATAGGGTTCGTAATTCAAACAAGATAAAGAAGATGTACTTCCACCTTCTTTGGAAAGCTGCTGTTACATTTCATGGGGAAAAAATATATTCTGTTTGCCTGAATTTTTCCAAAATGCAGTATCAGTGGAGGTTAGATTTGCGCGCTCTCAGCGAGATAGAAAGCCTCTGTGCTCTATGATTACGATCAAACCTACTCTGGTGTGCTCCACGTTCGTTTCCTTTCCCAGGTGAACGGGCAGTGCCATGTTGTCTTGAAGCAGTGTTAAGTCATCCAAATAATGTATTCTTAGATGTATTACAGAGTGGTAGAATTCAGACTTGACTTGATTGCTCAAACAATTTGCATACAAACCACATCCTTTTATCATTCTTGGTGTTCATTTGTCATTTAAATAGTGGTGTGTTGCTGTTTCTCTGGGCTTTGGGAAAGCTTGCAACCTTCTCACTAGAGAAACACTTTTTGTCTTGTGCTCTGTCTTAATTTCTTCCAGTTTATTCTCATTACTTTACTAATGTTCCTTTTACTCATGATAGTAACTTCCTCCTGTTTCTGTCACTCATGGAAATTCTTGAACTGTTTGGTCTCACTCTTGCCCTGCCTACGTGGAAGGCTGTTCTTCTAAACTGAGTCTTTCAGCTTGTCGATTCCTTGTTCTTTCTTTCAGAACTCTCCTCCTCCTCATTATTCTTTCTGTAACTGGGTTGCAAAGAAAGGTCTGGGCTCAGTGCAGTGTACAGCATGCAGTGCCAGGGACAGCAACATTTTTCCTGTTGCATTTCATAGAATCTCTCTGCTACAGGCCAGAATTCCATTGAGCACTCATCACATGAATATACCTTCAGAATTGTTCAACCTCTTCTTTTCCATCTACTCAAACTGATTAGATACACTGTAGATCCTCATTCTGATAGTCATTCTTCAAACTTATGCGCATCTTTGAATCAGCTGTAGATTTTTTTAACAGCACTGCTCAGACTAATATGTGTAAAACAGGAAAGAAATTTGATTTGTCTTGCTTCGTAAACTTACTTTTTAACTGCTATGTACTGGCCATCTGGGCTCTTTTTACAGTTGCAATCTATCCCAAAGCACAGATTTGTATCTTAAATGCTAACAAGTCAGACTACCATTGCTGTTTGGTGTCAGAGCCAGCATGGGGCTTGGTTGTGGAACAGCAGAGCCTTATCTACGTTTTGGGTAGAAGGCAACAAAAATATTGTATTGGTGCCTGCTAGGAAAACACAGGTGTGCTACAAACAACTGAGCTTCATGTCTGAGTGCTGTTGGAGGATGAAGCCTTTGAGTGATCCATCAGCAGAGCATGATGTTGCCATGCTGACACTCGTGCTGCTGACAATGCACTGTCTTCATGGAAGCATTATATTGACTGGATATATGTCAGAGGCCCCAGGCAGCAAGCTTCAAGGACTTGAGGGAAAGACATGATATCTGGCTTTGGTTATCTGAAGCATGGTCTCTGCTCATCATCTTGTAACTGGTGCAGTTCATCTTTGGTCCATGTAGTGTAATTCAGAATGGCTTTGCCATTTAATTAAAGTCTTTTTTTTTTACTTGATTTGATTAAACTACATGATTAAGAGCTTTGTGACAGAAATTTAACATGTAATAAATATGACTGAAGGTAAGCAACATGTGCCGAGACAGATGCCTGGTATGAAGACTACATTGTACTCCTGCACAGCTGCAGTATTGATATATCTGCTATAAAGTGACTGAAATTTTAAACATAAACATGGAAAACTTGTAACCCAGTAGGGACAGGTCTAAGGGAGCGGGGAACTAGTTGGAAGGATGGAAACAGTTCTAATAATGGTATAGGTTATCAACTAAACACAGATTTAAATGTTAAAAGGTATCAATTTAGTTTGCTTTTTCCAACCTAATTCTGAATATCTCTGTATTTTTTCAGTCCCTGGGTACTAGCTGGGTAAAAAGCAAAGTAACACATTTACAATTCACCATTCTGTAAAAATCCTTATTACGATAATAACTAGGAAAATGTAGAGAAGTAGTGCTGTCTAGATGTTTTCAGATTCTTGAGAACAAATAGCATGTGCCCAATACCATTTTAAAATTCAGTCAGGGTTATTTAGCAAGGCTGTTTTAATGCATTGTTATACAGCTGTTGTGAAGTTGTGCAGAAATCAATCACATTTAAAGTTAGTCTTCACTAACTTGACTGCAAAAAAATGGCAGAAGAACGAGAGACCTGTGCTACAATCAACTACAGAAGCTTCAAGTAGAAGGGCCTGGGAGGAGCCTCTGAGGTCTCAATGTGCACAAAAAGGAGGGGCAAGGAGCTAGTACTCTGACTGGTTGTGGTGTCAGTACGTCTGTGGTGAGGAGGAACGAACAATACCAGGGTAACTTTGGGTTCTAGAAATCTTACGTAGTTTATCCAACTGGATGCAGTAAAGCTTCTCAGTTAATATTTTAAATCTCTGTTGTGTTTGGATCTCTAATATATGGAACTGGAAACAGGTCTGTTGTGGATCCCCAAAGCTGGAGAAAATGTGTTGTGGCGTGCTTTAATTGTTACAGTTGTGTGTCAGAAATGACTGGCATTCACTTACACTTGGACAGTCAGGCTTTAGTCCTGATGGACTCTGGCTGCTGAAAGATATTGCTAGCCTTAAGCTGTCTTTTAACATATGGATAGGTGTTTCTAGACCACCCCATAGCCCCAGTCCCCCTTAATGTTTTGGAGAGTGGTGTTTGTCTGCCTATGAACAAAAAAATACTTCACATTAAATGTGGAGGGTTCTTCTCACAGGATTAGTAAGTATTGATCTCTTCTTAATTAAAAGGTAACTGCATTTTGCTAGCTGGATTTGGGATTTTTTTACTTCCTTCACTAGGTGAAGTTACTTGATTGGTTTTCTGTCTCTTGCCCTAGGCGTGCAATGGAACTGAGTTTCGCTCTTGTTAATGGGAACAATGTCCGTGGAATGATGAAGGAGTTACTGTATTTCCTAGATTCTTGTGAACCAGAGTTCAAGGCAGACTGTGCATCTGGAATATTTCTTGCAGCTGAAAAGTATGGAGTTGTTTTACTTGCTAATAATTTTTGGTACATCCTCGGGATTGTGAACACCATGTGTTTTGTTTCTCTCCCTGCTTGCTTCCAAGAGAGAATGTGTTGATTCATTTCTTCTCTGTTCACTGATTTATGTGTGGTTTGTCAGTTGTAGCCCTCCCTCAGTATTGGTGTCCTTCCTCATGAAGCAGTGGGCCAGGAAGTAACTGAAAGGGGAGGTTGTGATGATGGTGGGTTTCTTGCTGGTGTTGAAGACTGGCAGTTATTGCCCTAAATTGTTTTCTTAATTTTGTCAGATATGCTCCTTCCAAGCGCTGGCACATAGACACAATTATGAGAGTCTTAACAACGGTAAGTGAAATTGCCTCTCTTGTGTGTGAGTACATAGAATTTTCTTAATGCTGAAGGAAGTTACCATCAAGTTGGAGATGGCTCTAAAGGCTGGCAGATAACAAATGTTAAAATACATAGAGGAAGTGTACTTAGGATAGTCACATTTACAGAGTTGATGTATTTCTGACTGGCTGCCTTGGATCACTGAGTGGGTTTTTTAGAAGAACTGTCCTGTTTCAGAAGCACACAAGAGTAACAGTGTGTAACAGTGTTTCTACTGCAGTAGTCACATTAGTTTCTAAAGACAACTCTTGTACTGTCTGATTCCAATATACAGTCCTTTCAGAGGAGAGTGAATGCAGCCTGAAGTGACTTGCAAAGAGAAAGGGTGTGAAGGAGTTTCTTGGAATTACTCCGAGTTTATCAAAACTTGTGAATGAAACTATGTCAACAGCCTTCTAGTTCGCCTTCTTTGGGTTGAGTTATTACTGTTTGTCTCCTTGAATTTATCTATAAACATCACAGGTGAGGGGTGGAACTGGAGTAGTGCTTTGGCAACCAAGGGAACAGAACTTGGTAACTGGGGTAGGCAGTGTGTTCTGTCAGGCAAAGGAGTGGGAAGAGATTTATCAGCATGAGTGTTCAAATTTTAGCAGTTCATCGAGAAGTCTGGCTAGGGTGCTTTTCTTTTGTCACCCTGAAATGGAGAGAAGTAGATTCATCTGAACTGAGAATGAATTTCCATTGGAAGGTTGGCTGTGAGAATTGCTTTCAGATTACTTTCTTCAGTAAAGAAATTGCCTTTTCTTCTCTTCTAGATAAACCACTCATAAAGTTGTATTCATTTCTGCACTCTACCCTCTTGCAGTTTAAGGGTATTTGTAGTGTGGATTTCTCTGAGGATAGTTTTATTTGTTGGTAAATGTGCTGTCCTGTACTTCTGCCCCCCTGAGGTTGCTCAAAGTCAACCATAAAGTGCTCATGGATGAGAGGATTGATTTTTATTTCCAGGTGCATCAGGTGGTTTTGTGAAGGGTATCACAGAGTGTTACTTAAGAAGGTCCATAGTAAAACCTAACAATTGTTCTTGCAGGCAGGAAGTTATGTACGTGATGATGCCGTTCCCAATCTGATCCAGTTAATAACTAATAGTGTGGAGATGCATGCCTACACTGTGCAGAGACTCTACAAAGCCATCCTTGGAGATTACTCCCAGGTAAAACCAAATGCGGCCAGCTCAGTTTCTTTGTTGTACTGCAATAATTATGCATGTTTACTAAGCATCTCAGGGAAAGCCAACATCACATTGTCGGGCTCCAAGGGAGAGACTGCTGAGCAGGCATGTCTTCTACAAGTTCATGTTCTTTTTAGTTTCTCCACTTCTCTTATGGAATTCTTGATCAAATCAGATATTCCTCTTTCTTCTGCTGTGAAAGGCTAAGCTTGCTCCTCAAAAACGCGGATGGTTTAATTTGTCACGCAGGCAGCCATTTATCTCTGAGCCTTGTCTGGTTTTTCTTCCAACAGCAACCCCTGGTACAAGTTGCCTCCTGGTGCATAGGAGAGTATGGAGATCTTCTGGTGTCTGGTCAGTGTGAAGAAGAGGAACCAATACAGGTATAGCTTGGGAAAGAACTGCAACTGGACACCTGGCTGAGGCTGGACCCACTTGATGCTGGCTAGGTGAAGGGAGTGCTTTCAGCAGTTCCCTAGCACTGATGTCCATGATGGTAATGGACCCTGGACAGCAATCTCCTCCCCCTGCTGCAGGCATGGACTGTGTAAAGATTGGATGTGTGGAGTGTTGTTATAACTGGCAGAGTGGTGTGGTTTCCATGCTAACTGATTTGGAAGAAATCTGCTAGGGTTTTAGTGTATTTCAGTGATAAACCTGCTCTTCAGTGTGTGAAACGGGAGCTGTATTTTAAAACTCATACCATAAGATCTCCACCTGGATGCATGTCTCTCACAGTCTGAACATAATGGTACAGGCTCAGAGTGCAGAGGAGTATGACATGGCCATTAGGCAAGAGATAGGTTTTTACAGTATGGTCTTGGAAGACTTGCTGTAAGCTCCTCTTGGTCATAGCCTAACCTCGCTGTACCTTTTCAGGTAACAGAGGATGAAGTTCTTGATATTTTAGAAAGCGTCCTGATATCTAATATGTCTGCATCTGTGACACGAGGCTATGCTCTCACTGCCATCATGAAGCTTTCCACAAGGTTCACCTGCACTGTCAAGTGAGTTCCCATTGGTGGTGTACTGCACAGGGCTTTGTTGCAAATATACCTACATCAGTTGTCTTCAGTAGGGGTATTCCTTGAACATGTTCTGCTTCCTTGATTTACAAGAGTCATCATGTTATTTGTTGACTTTTACAGTCCTCCTTTGCTCACAGGGTGGAAGATACCTGCTGTGGGGTGGGTAGTGTTTTCTCTAGGGATGCCCTCTGCTCTGTGGGGACTTAATCCATATTGCTGTTTCTTGAAAACTCCTTATGGAGAAGAGAAGTCCTTACTTTCAGTGGACTGTTCTTTCTGGTTCCTTTTTTGGATGATGGAGTGAAAAATAGCCTTGTTTCCTGTTGGACACTTCTCAGAGTGGGTAGTTGAGCTTTTTTATGCTATACCCTAAGGTGGTGTATTAATCACCTGCTGATGCTTTTGTGGAGGGACAGTTCATACATGGATGTTACATGGATACTGCTGTTTTACATGAGTTACATGGGACTCCTGTTGAACAGAAACTCAGTAGCATCTTCAGGATGACACATGCCAATCCCTTGCTTATTGCTGCTAATTCCATGGTGTCTTTGTTTTCCCTTGCCCTCAACAGTCGCATTAAGAAGGTAGTTTCCATCTATGGCAGCAGCATTGATGTGGAGCTACAGCAGAGAGCTGTGGAATATAATGCACTTTTTAAGAAATATGATCACATGAGGTAAGTGCTGATAGAGATTTGGTGTTTGAAAAGGATCATTATCTGCTCTGATCTCCTGTGGATGACAGTGTGCTGTGAGAACTTTGGTGATTTTTGTTAGGGTTACAGAGGAACTAGAATTCCTCCCCTTCTACAGGGGACATTAGCGAATGTTTTAAGGATTTAATACATCTTGTGTTATTGTTCTGTGATCAGAGACTGTCTCTGGCAAAGCATTTGTCCTCCTTTGAGCCTGAGCTTGGCAGGTCCTGGGGGGAAGCAGGAGGCAGGAGGAGGGCTTGTCTTTTAGCTATCAACTAGTGTATTTACACTGGCACAGCATGCCAGGGATTGCTTCTGACCACCTCAAACTGTCATGCAGTCTTGCAGTTCCCCTTCGTTGGAGCTCAAGGGAAAAGGCAGGTTGTCCCGTATATATCAGCTCTTGAATGTCCAAGTATTTGGATTGGGATCCAGGAAGATGGCACAGTGTAACTATGTCAGCTTCTTTCAGGCCAGCACTGCTTGAGAGAATGCCAGTAATGGAGAAAGTCACCACAAATGGCCCTGCTGAGATTGTACAGACCAATGGAGAGACAGAGACAGCAGTACTGGAAACCAAACCTCCACCCTCTGGATTGCAGCCTGCTAACCAGGTAACAGAAACTGACCCAGGATAAATTTCCACTGCCTGTCAGACCATGTTCCAGCCAGTGCCAGCAGCAAGCTGAGACCATCTTCCTCACCCTCTCTGCTTCTTCGCTGTTTCTGGCTGGTGGTGATTGTATCATTGCTCTGCTCTGTTGGCTCTAGTGTCCAGAACAGGTCTGTGGGACAGGTCATTGTAGGCCCAGGAGTAGGGTGGGATTATATCAGTTGGTTATGGTGCTAATAATGCCAAGGTTGTGTGTTTGATCCCCATATGGGCCGTTCACTTTAGAGTTGGACTCAATGATTCTTGTGGGTCCCTTCCCACTAAGAATATTTTATGATTCCCCAACCTTAGTGTGCATGAACCCAGTCCTTCCCTATCTCTTCAGCCCCTCAAGCATGGAAACTAGATTTCTTGTGGGGCATGGGATTACAGTGAAACTAAGAACCCCTCTAACTGGCCATCAGCTTTAGTGGTCTTCAGTTTGACAACAAATAGAATATGCTGCATTTGCAAGGGAAAGTAGCAGAATGTTGAATATATGTAAGTATTACATCCACTCTCTCATTAGGCAAATGATTTATTGGACTTGTTGGGGGGAACTGATATAACACCTGTAATTCCCACTGCACCTACAAGCAAGCCAGCCTTTGCTGGTGGGGAGCTGCTTGACCTCCTGGGAGACCTCAACCTAACAGGTAAGCAGGCTGAATTTGAATGAGAAGTCTACATTCTCATCCCTGGGATGGGATGAGGGTGGGCTACTTCTTCATTGTCTTTTAAGTCCTAGTTTTTACACTTACTCTTACCAAGATCCATATTAGCATACAGGTGGGAGTCAAGGAATGAAGCCACAGGTTGATTCTGCATGATTAGCTGGTGAGACTTGAGAATTTTCACACCTGAGTCTGGGAGTGCTGTGAGCCTTCCCAGAGAGGACTGGGAGGTGTGAGGAATTAATTCCACTTGAATGCTTGCTAGTGCAAAAGGAGCCAGTTCTTGAAAGCAAAGAAGGGGAGGATGAGGTGATTTATAGAGCTTCATGTAAAGAAATACAAAATATAGCAGTCTTTGGTAAAGGAGTAATTACTCTTCATTTCCTGACAGCAAAGTATTAATCCTTCAACATTTCTTGTAGGTTCTCCAGTATCTGCTCCTGCACCCCAGATAGCACAGCCTCCTTTCCTGCTCGATGGACTTACAACTCAGCCTCTCTTCAATGATATTGCTGCAGGTTAGGGACATTTTAAATCTTTTGCCTGAAGTGCCCCTACACCCAACTAGAAGAGGAAACAAGGAACAGTTTGAAAAAAGAAAGAAAAATAAGAAAAAAAAAAAAAAGGGGAAAAAAAAAAAAGGAGGCAATTTGAAAGGGTGCCATAGATACTGGAGCTCAGGGGGTTGTGTTTAATTTTCAGAAGAGTCTGGGGTAAAGTAAATGCATACTATGATCTTGAGATAATCTCCAGATTCTGTAGGTCTGCTGCTTTTTTGTTTCCTACAGGAATCCCCTCCATTACTGCATACAACAAGAATGGGCTGAAGATTGACTTCACCTTTGAGAGGTCGAACACCAACCCTAGTGTCACTGTAATCACGATACAGGCCTCCAACAGCACAGAGCTTGATATGACAGATTTTGTTTTCCAAGCTGCAGTACCAAAGGTAGAGTCACTTAGGGCAACTACAATGAGAAGTTGAGGGCCAGTTGCAAACACTTCCCGATTGGTGCTTTCATGTAGACAGAAACTTGCAAGGTAAACAAGGCTGAGAACTGTTCCAAGTTTATCTTAGTGCCCAGTTAGGTCATCTGTTTCCAGCCTGAAAATACATGCTATAAATGCAATAGAACACAGATTCCAATCAAATTGGACCACTTCTGCTTGGACAAAGTCGTGTTTTGAAATCACCACTTTCTAGAAAAATAGCTAAACCTCAGGTAAAAAAAACATTTGGGTCAAAACCAGTATTTTGGAGACAGTAATCATATCCTTTATTCTTAATTTCTAAGAAATATACTCCGGAGCTATGAATACATAAAAGGAAACATCTTTTGAAGCTATTAGTTGCTTATAGAAATATAAATTAGTCACAATATGGTGATTAATGGCAGTCCTCATTCAAGGAAGTGAATTGTTTCCCCTTGCACTCAGCTGCCGCACAAAATGTGAGAGAGAGATATTGCCCAGTTTATAGCAGAGCAGACTACTGAAGCAGCATTGACTGGAATGCTCTCCAAATTTGGGAAAGTACATTCACTTCTGGGAACCTAGTATTCCTCTAACTTGGATTCAGTTAGGTTTTACACCCACCATAGGAAGGAATCAGGGAAAGAACAGGCCTACTGAAGTTACAGGTGTGCTCACTGTTCCTCTGAGTGCAACACATGGAAGAAAGCATTGCTGCTGACCTTGGTACACTGCAGTAAGCCCTCACCTCCTATTACTTGTGTTACCTGGATCCTACTTATGTAGAAAGCAGGTGGGCCAGTGAATGTGTTGTTCTTAGGGAACAACAAGATAGGGAATTAAAGAACTAATTATTCAGGGCCATAAACTGAACTTTTAATTTTCCTTGCTTTCTTTCAGTGCAAACAAGTCACTTCTTACTTGATTACACATCAAATTGTTTTCTTTTTGCCCTGTTTTCAGACATTCCAGCTGCAGCTTCTGTCTCCCAGCAGCAGTGTCATCCCTGCATTTAACTCTGGGACCATCACACAGGTCATTAAAGTCCTGAATCCACAGAAGGTGAGTGATTCCAAGAAGAATTGTTGAAGATATTGTCTTTTAATCATTCGTTTAGTGCCAGTCAGGGATGAATCTCTGATGAGAGTTAGGGAGTGATGGTAGTGAATGATACAGTTTTTCATGGCAATCACTTTGGTTAGAGTTAGGAAAAAGTTATGAAAAACACAGGAGGTTCTGGACACAGGTTTGGTCTTCTGTTTTGGTTATACTGCTAAAACAGTTTTAACAGCTTTGTGACCTTGAAGTCATTCATGTCTTGCATCACAGTGGTTGTTAAACTTTCAGATGGCCAGAGGAGCTTAACCAAGTATTTCCATGGGTTGTAAAAGTGATGTTTGGAAGGCAAGCATCTTGACACATAAAGATATTCAGCATTTCTTCTTGTTATCTGCAGTGGTGTTATTGAAATATTTTTACACAAAAAAGCAGCTCGATCCATATTATTAAAATTGTCTGTCAAGTGGTCTCATTTGTTTTCAATGTGATGAGTGCAGTTTTAAATAGTTGATGGAAAGAATCTTTAGGTATGATGTAATTGTAATTCCATTTGTTTTACAGCCTTCAGAGACAGGCTTCAAAACTGGGACACAGCAGACTTGAGAGGAGGGAGGGATGTGGCCCACATTTCCTCCTTAAGAGGGTTTGCAAGTGCTCAGATGGCATCAGAAGGAAAAATAAAATTGAGATCACATTTCTTCTTTTGAGACAGCCTTATGATCCTAAATGACTCTATGAACTTAAAACATCTGAAGCTTTTCATAGGTTAAAACTTATGTACTGCTCTAGATGTAAAGTGTTTCTGCTAGATTGATGTGCAAGTAAGAAAAACATTCACAAATTTCAGCCCAAGTTTCACTGAATGGCAGTCTTCTAGTCCATAGTTTTTGTGGTTTCCATGCACCTCCCTTTATTTCCATGTAGTCCGCTCACCTCTGCCTGTATTAAGCCACAAGACTAATTATTCTGTGTCTTATATACATCTGATACCAGTTTCTCTGTGATGCTGTAGAGCACCTTTCAAAGATCACCTTGAAAGTTATTTTCTGAATTTTGGAGGATTTAGGTGTTCTCCTGTAATGCGCCAGAATGGGACCTACAAGGTGAAACACACCTAGGGTAGTGGCATGCTTTCTTGTGGGATGCCACAACTCCTAGGAACACTTCAGAGTACAGACGTGCAAAATAAAGCCATCATGCTGGATTGAAACTAATGGCTAGTTTTCCAAAACACCAAATAAACCAAAAAGTGGCAGTGATTATGTTGATCTATTAGTGATACAGTGTAACTTCTTTATCCTGAGCCGGGTTGAAGCAGTCATTGTCTTCCTTTCTTCCCCCTGCTGTCCCTTTTGTGTATTTGCCTGTAGGTATGGAGAAAAGAGACAGAAATGGTCAACTTCTGGCTTTTCATTTTTGGATTTTTTGAGAGAGAGGCGAATAGGGAACCTGACTGGAGCATGCTGTACTCTAGCTGTTTTTAAGGGTCACCTAGTATCTGGGTGACAGCCAAATGACAGTGTAAAGCGACCTCTGAGCTATTCCATCATTTAGTTACAGCAGAAGGGAATGTTCTTGGAGATTCTGTTTCTAGTCTTTCATAGGCTGTTTCCTTCACGGTGCTGCTGAACTGTGCAGTACTTGAAGACTGCTGCATTGAATGGACAGCCCATCTCTCCCTGCAAGCCCAAGTGCAGTGCAACAGAGTACAGATCTGCCACCTGCTCTCTTCTGTTGTTAACTGGAATTTGAAGGCAGTTAATTTTGTATTTAAGGACTTCAGTGCTTGCAAGAGCAGGGCCATTGCAGACACAGACATGGGTAGAAGCTGTGCTGTAACTTTTCTAAGAGCTTGTTCCTGATGTGAGAACTACAGTGACCAATCGATGTCCTACCAGATGGAGCGTTTATCTGCAGTGTCATAGCTCACCCTGCACATACTCCCATCAAGCTCTTGTGGTCAGGAAAAGTCTGTGTTGAGTATTCGTGGAGGGGGGTGAGGGGAACTGGATGAGGTGGGAGTCTCTGACCTTTAATGAAGACCTGAATTTGTTTTGTTTGTGTTTGTTTCCCTTTTCTCTTGTAGCAACAACTACGTATGCGGATCAAGTTGACATATAATCACAAGGGCTCAGCAATGCAGGATCTAGCAGAAGTCAACAACTTTCCCCCTCAGTCTTGGCAATGAGGCTCTGGCACCATTCTTATTCTCATCCCACCCAATCAAAAGAACTCTGGGAAGAAGGTTGTGATCCTTGGCAATCCCCCAAACTGCACCATGGGCATGGGGAACAAATGAGACCTGCTGATGAGGAGGAATTTTCCTGAAGTGATTGCTGACTTTGAAGCATATCTGTTAAGACTAATCTCCTCTCCTCTGCTGATGAGGCTGGTGGCTTGTGGAGGCTACTGTGCACTCCCTCTCACATGCATTCACAGCCAGAAGCAACATTCCCTTCTCCCCTTCCCCACCCTCCTTCCCCCTCAAAAAGGAACACAGCCTGGTTGGAAGAGAAGTCTGGAATTTCTAGCAGGGAAACTTTCTTCTCTCTGCAGCAAGTGAGCAGTTGCTCCTTCTTTCTGCTGTCTTTTTTTTCCCTGGGGTGGGTAAGGCGTGTTGTCATTCATTTCTAGCTGGATTCCTTCAGGCATTTTCATCTGGGACTCAGATGGGGTCTTGGGGAATGTCAGGCTGCCCTGCCTCTTTCTTCTTGTATCCCCTTGGTCTTAAGGGGCTGGAGGCTTCTTATGACCTACTCAGTGCATTATTGTATACACCCACTTCTTAGTTATGTGCTGCATACCAAGAGCAAGTGAGGCCTTTGGAGTTCATCTGCAAACCTGGGACACAGTGCAGGAGAAGAGGTGCTGGTAAGAGTTGGTAAAATTGCTTCGGTGTGGTACTTGGAAATGAAGCCCTTACACCTGAATTTTCTTTCCTTCCATCAGTAGCCACAGCCATGCAGATTCAGAGTCTTCTGTAGCTTCCCAGAAAGTGAAGTGAGTTATGAGAGATGTAGAGATAAAAGGAGCAGCTGGTTTTCTACCACATACGGTTTCAAAGTCTTTCAACCTGTTAGTTGTGGTTTATGGGTAGAAAAGACACATTCAATTTTGTAGATCAGTTTTTGGGCAAGGGCTTTGCTCTTGCTGGGAGACTCATCAGAGACTATGCTGCAAAGTTGCTCTTCCTGGTTATTCCAGAACTTCTCCCCAATTTTATTTCCAGAGCCTGTTGTAGACCCCCTGGGTTCCATTTGAGTTACTTCTGACTGGGATATTTGTGTTGTATCTGTAATATTGGCACTGAAATAAAGACCATGCAGTTTAAAGAGACCTTTTCCCATTTTTTTACTTAGTTGATCCTTGCTCCCCTTTCAGAATAATGTGCCAGTTCAGGTTCAGACTGAAAGTAACTAAACTGTGTTTTGAATGGAAGCCAGTCATTAAAATATTTGGATCGAAAGATGCAAGGTCTGGTTGATACCCCTCTGAGCTCACAGAAAGCTGTGTTCAGGGATGTCTCTGCGGGAACTCCTGGGAGGTGGTGCCGTTCTGGGCAGTCTCTTGGAGGTGATGTGTAAGACAGACAAAAGCACAGTGTGACAAACTTCAGATGTTCAGTGCTCTTTAGGATATATCTTCAGATAGATCTTCATTTTTGAGTGTGCTGGTAAGCTGAAGGTTGGGCACTTCTGCTTCAGTTCTGTTCTAGGGCTTTCCAGATCTTTGAGTGCTCTGAGGCCAAGCCTAGACATAGCTTCTCGTGTCCACAGAAGTGCTAACCCTAGGCTCCAGAACTTGCCAAAAATATTGCAAGAGTGATCCACAGCGTACCTAGGGAGAACTGAAGACCTGTTCTGCCCTTGAATTGGGGGCAGGAGGCCACTAAGGGTTGTTCAGTCTGGTCTGGTCTTAACTGCATTAAGCAATATAATGTAGGACTGTCACTGATTTAAGTGCTGGTCCATGTGTAGTGGAGTAAATTTATCTTCTCTTGAAGGGTATTTTTGCTACCTTACCGATTGAACTGGTTTGGGCCTTTGGATTAGCAAAGAGCTTTCTTTTCCTGGAACTGGCATCAGTGTAGGGTTATAAAATCTAGAAGAACTATGTATGATTTCCTTAAAATTAACTTCGGGTTGTGGTAGGGTCATGCCTTGCCTGTCAGTGGTGAGATATCTCCTGTGCTTAGCTAGGAACATCATGAAACAGGCAGTTTTGCAGGAAATGGCTGAATCAGGGTCCATTTCTGGTGCTGAGCATTTAGCTTAATCCTTTACACTGCAGTTGTTGTTATTCATTGCCCCACTAGCTCAAACTCAATGTTGAAGACTAAGCATGTTAAATCCATACTCCAGTGAGCTCTGAGGGTGTCCCAGATAAAAAGCTAATGGGAAGTCTTTGCCTTGGTTCCTGAACTCCTCATAAGCTCTCCCATTCTCTTCACAGAGTTGTACATGGTCACTCGTACTGACAGCCAGCATGCCTCGCTCTCCCTTTGGTTTTGCTGGGAAAGAGCACGGGTACAGGAAATTAGATGGGAAGGAAGAAGAAAATGGTCTCTCGCCTGACCAATTTGTTGCAGCAGAGTTGGGAACAGTGTATGTTGTCCCTCTTGTCATGCTTGTTTTCTGTCCCCTAGAGCAGCTGTCTGTCTCTGGTAAGCTTGCAGGGTGAATTCTTTGTGTTCTTGGCTCCTTCAGCCACCCTTGCCCTGTGTCTGTGGGGAAATGGGCATTTCATCCTGTGTTTGAGTCGAGCTGGAGGAGGCGATGTGTGTACCCAAAATACGTTTTGCAGGAAGCCATCCCTTGACTATGAAGTACTCTTTTGTAGCAGCCAAACATTCCAGTTGTCCTTGGAGCTCTCCCCTCCTCACTAAGGGATGGATGCTGACATTACACAAGAAGGAAGGCCAGGCTTCACACCTTCCCCTATCTGCAATACCAGATAATGCTGCTTGCTCCTTGACCTCCACGTGCATTTCGAGCTCTGTGCTGCTGCTGTGGTTTTCCTCTGGAGAGTACTCGCACGTCTGAGGCACTCCAAGCATACGCTGAGTCCTCTTCCCGCCGGTTGGATGCAACAATTCTTACAGGTCTGGTCAACGTTTTCCTTGCTTCAGTGTAAGGGGGATATAAAGGCAGCAAGATACGGACTTCACGGCTCATCTTATTAGTATCTACTAGTAAGAGGCTTCGGAACTGGGAGACACTGGATGTCTGTTTTTCCAAGTCAATGTATTTTGAGTCAAAAAATGACAGAAACAGTAGCGGCCATAATGGGCCTGAAGGGGGAGGAGACATGGAAAGGTCCTAAAAGTCGACTTTGTCCAGGTCTTGATGGCACAAAATACGGCCTTGAACAACTTACTGAAGCAATAGCAGTGAGGGGACTGTCTTTACAGTACCTTGGATCTATAACTCAGAAGATACTGAAGCAGCTGGAAAAGGTACCAGTGCCTTGCCTAAGGCTGGTATTAGCTGTGAGCCGCAGCAGCAGTGACACTGGTGCACTTGTACGTGTTCATTTTCTACTTGGAGGCTGTGAGGGAAGGAGCTGCTGGACTGCGTCCCTTTTAACTTTCACTCTACTCCTGTATATTCCTTTTTCTTTTGTGATGTTGTAATTTGAATTTTACACAGAGGCCCATCCCATCTCTTTGACAGTATAGAGAAAAAAAAGGCAAACAAAAAACTACTGAAATATGAACCCCCAACAAACCCACCAAATTTAAAGTGAAAAACATGCCATTTGAGGCAGGGCATCTGTTGTCACTCGAAATTCTGGAGACCTATTTTTGAGATGTGAAAAATTTAGGTAAATGCTGAGTCATAGGTGAGTGAGGAGCTTAACAGATGTAAACATTTACATGGGATGCATTAGACTTCTGCTGTGTGTATTGTCTTTTGGTTGAAACAAATTATGAAGTGACTAATAAAATGAGTCAATATTCAATGATTTGAAATTGTGCCTTGTTGCTTTCTGCCAATACAGTGGGATAGAATGTTTTGATTCTTAATGTTTGGCCATGGCAGCGTCAGGTGATGCAAACTAATAAGGCCATATTTTGAAAAAAAAACTTTACAGGAAGTTTTGGAGACCAAGATGAGTGGACAATCGCAAAACACTTGAGCAGTTCCTGTGGAATATCATCCTGAGAGAGAGCGTGTTAGTTACAAGCAGCAATGTTTGTCCAGGTGCTAGAAATGTGTAGTGGGATCTGAACACTTGGAGCCTGCTCTGGGAGCTCGTTAAAAGACCGCTTTTATACTGCATGTGCCTCTTGGACAAGGATTGTCACCATATCTCTGTTCCCACATGTGCCTGCTTTGTGTTTTCTAGTCACAGTCACATTTCACTAGATGACCTTTCATGTCTTTTCAAACGTGTAATTTCACTGTGCGGAAGGTGGGAGGCTTTTTTTAATGTGCTTGATGCTGTTGGGACAGAAGCATGGCTGCCCTAAAACATACTCAAATTCTTGCAAACTGTGTCATGATGTCGTTGGTAGATGACGTCACTAGTACTTAATGACATTATTAGTAGCAGCCACTAGTTCACTGGCAGAGCTTACGTGACGGACCTGCGGGGCAGCAGGAGCTGGTGCTGTTGGGCTGTTGAGCGGCGTACCTCCAGCCGCGGGGCGCTGACGGTGACAGACGCTGGAGCGGTGACAGGTGCGTTTGCAGCGCTGACGTGAGCTTTGCCTTTTCGCCGCCCGGCTGGCGAGCGGCTCGCACTCGGCACCTCTCGCTGGTGGCAGGACACGGACACAGGCACGGAGC
>VXAX01003285.1:6306-20588 GCA_013399835.1 Leptocoma aspasia | reverse complement strand
AGGTCGTCACACCTCGGCTGAGGTAGCACTGGGCTGTACTGGGAGCAGGGGGGTTCTGCTCTTATGTGCACACCTCTCCTTCCCAGCACAACTATGGAGAGGATAATGAAGAGGATGGGATGAGGATGCTGATTTGCCTGGGCACATCAGAAGGGTTTCACACATCACAAGGGTCCTACAGGAGAGTTGGACCCTTCTGGAGTGATGCCCAAGCCCTGCAGGACTCCCTGTCCAGCACAATCAGGTGTTTTACAGTGATGGCTGCAGTGACCGACAACAGCATCTCAGTGCCCAGTCACTGACTTCAGGGCCTCAAGCCTGGACAATTAAGTGAGGGCTTGGGCAGTTTGTGGCCATGGAAACACCTCCAAGGCAGTGCCCTGAAAGGCAGTGTCAGAGCAGCCCCACCCCTTGTGCCACACCACCATCTTATTGCCAGGGACCCTGAGGGCAGGAACCAAGAGCAGCACAACCACCTGGAAAAACACATCAAACCTCTGTTACTCTCCTCCAGGGAAGCAAGGAGAGCAGAGGCAGCCAGGCACTCAGGAAAGCCTTCTCACCCAGCAGAGCCCTGCTCCTCCCAGGGAGCAAAATCCTGGGGCAGTCACTCTCAGCTCCTGTGCTGGGCAGATGGAAAGGACCATGCATCAGGAGAAATGCATCCCTGCTGTGCTGGAGCTCTCACTGCACAGGAAGCCCCTGTCCTGGGCCACCCAACACTGAGGGCAGAGGCTCTGCTTGCTGGGAGAGGAGACCAGGAGGCCTGGCTCAGAGGAAGGTGTCTGCATTGCTGGGGATGACAGGAGCTTTCCAAGTTCTCCCTCCCATGACATTTCTGCTCCAAGTTTCATACAGCTCCCTGCCCGTGTGGCTGCTGCTGGGAGTGATCCCTGCAGGAACTGTTTCTCCGCCCACAGATCTTTCCCAGTCATGGGGAACAGACCCCAACACCAACTATCTGCTCAGCTCTGACCTGAAGAAACTTCCCTGTTTCAGGCCCTCCATTGAGTGACTCCCAACAGTAGTAAGCTGCTGGGGCAGCGATCTGTCACAGGCACTCACAGGGGCTTCCTGGTGACATTCTGGGGGTCTCCAGGCTGCTAAAGCTATATAAGGTTGCCAGCAGTGACAGGAGCTCCATGATGACATCCCAGAGGTCTCTAGGCACCAAAAGAACAGCGAGGTCACAGACTGCCATCATGACATCCCAGGGATCTCCATGTTTCTAAAGAGCCAGGAGCTCATGCAGTCATGGAGTCTCCACGGTATTTGAGGGCTCTTTAATCTGTTAAAGAAGCATGGAGTCATGGGCAGTCACAGTCACGTGTCATGGTGACAACAGAGGTGTCTCTATGTGCTAAGGAGTCAGTTTGTCACAGACACTCACAGGGGTTCTGCAGCTCCAGGCTGCTGAAGAGCAGGGATGTCACACTCACAGGGGTTCCTGTCATGGGCAGAGTGGGAACTTCAGGCAAAGTTTATCACTGAATGTTGTTGAGTCACTAGATGCAGAAAGGGACCCCCAACATCCCCCATAAGCCCCCAAATATTGCCGTGGTCCCTGCGTCAACAAAGGACTCTTGACAATAATATCAGAAGGCTAAATATAATTTATTAACATGACTCCATAATACAAAGGATTTGGGCTATTATCTGCCCAGGCCAGAGCATCCGAAGCTCCTGCTTCAAGTTCCGTCCAAGGAATGCCAGAATAGCTTACACCATCAGAGATAACAACTTTTCCCCTCATAGGCTGAAAGAAAGAAAACCCCCATCTCCCATATCAGGAGACAGGCAGAGAAACCATGTGTGTCCTTGAACACAGCTCAGAGATTTGTTTATAGAAACTTGTACGGAGTAAAAAGACGCTTTCCCATGGGAAGGATTTTTCTGCAGGCCTGCATGCAGAGAAACTTATAATATGTTCATGCAACACCCAAACCCACCAGAACCCCCAGGCATTCTAAACTCCTCCAAAAGGAGCCTGGGAGCAGCTGGATGCAATCCCAACCCCAGACTTGTCAAGAGTTTATGTGTAAAGGATTATAGAGGTGGAATTGAACTTTTATATAACTTTGTCCCACAGGGTTAAGGATGGCAAACCAGATATATAAATATACATAATGACTAGACATAAAGATCTTAATGAGAATTATTTACTACACACTATAGGAGCTATAACAACTATAATAATACAGTGTAACTTGAAGCAATATTGAAGCAATTGTATAAAGTAATTATATTAAAGCAAACTCAGTTATTAAGTAGAGATTGATGTCACTTTCCCAGACCAACGACCATGGGCAAATCTCTTTGGCTCAGCCTCGAGGAGACCTTGAGAGCTGTCACCACTCCAGGAAGGAATCCCAACACCCCCTCCAAGAAGGGAAATGTCAGGAGATGCTGCTGTTCAAATTTGGGATGGGGATTTTCTAGTCTGAAGTGCTGCCCTGTCAGTCAGATGTGCCCAGGACATGCCAGCTCAGCAGCTCTGGAGAAGTTCCCAGTGGTGTCACTTGGTTGTTCCTTTCTCCAGGGATTTTACCAGCTCTGCCACAGTTTCAGCTCCCTCTCAGGATGTTGAACTTTGGGATGGAGGAGACAGGCCAGTTTCAGCATTATTCACTCCAAAAGCAGCATAAGCACCCTTTTTCATGTCCCAGTGGGGGCTTTGCAAACAGGGCCTTGCTGGAGTTGTTTGAGCCCATTGCAGGCAGAGCCTCCTGCTCCAGCAGGAACTGCCTTTCCTGGGCCATGACCAGGGCAGGTCCTGCTGGAGGAAAAGCCCCAGGCTAGCACCAACACAGTGAAGGCCTCAGACAAGTGCAGAGTGCCATGCTGGGAGCTGTGCCAGGGAGAGCCTGAGGCACCAAAAGCACCTTGGCAGCAGCAGCTACTTGCAGGGCATGGCCAGAAGCCTCCCTTGGCAACCCGGCCTGGTGGCCACCACTGCAGAGCTGCTGCTTCAGGGTTCATTTCTGGCTGGGCTCTGCTCCACCCCACAGAGTGTGACCTCAGCACAGACTCTGTCATAGGTGTTGTGCCTGACCCTACAAAGCCTAAATGTCACCTGTGCCACCCTGGCTCTGTCAGCCTCTGGGGCAGGGGAGGGGAAAACAGAGACAAGATGGGGGAAGAGGAAAGGGGACAGCCAGGCCCAGGGGACAGGGCTGCAATGGGGATGGCTGTGAGGTCACTGCCACTGCAGCAGCCTGGCTGGCCCCCAGCAGACATTCTGGCCAGAAGCGTTGTGAAGTCACTCAGCACATCAGAGAACTCACACAACAGGAATTGCATCCTCTGGGAGGGGGTGGCACAAGCCTCCTGACCTTGAAGAATTTTGGGATGGAGCATCTACTTCTCTGGAAAAACAATTGCAGTTTTGTGCTACTCTCATAGTAAAATATTTCCTCCTTCCAACAAACCTAAATCCCCCCTCATTCAGCTTAAAGATACTGACCTTGTTCTGTCACTGCAAGATTTGGGAAAAAATAGCTTTGATCACTATGTTTCCATTTTTGCAGACCTTTGAGAGGACCCCAAAATCTCTCAAGATGGGGCTTGGAGGCCTATTCACATAACCAGCAGGTAGACGCTGATGGCCCTGGGCTCAGTTGTGTGGAGACTGAGGACAGAACAGGAGTAGCCTGAGAGGGATTGAAGGGAGGTTTCAGAGATGGTCGATCTTTTCTTCATAGCGGAAATAAGCCTGAAAAACAAATAATGGCACCAAGGGCAGCTGGGAAGGCCCAGACTGCACACCAGAAGAAAGGAAATTCTCTCCCAGGGCAGGGCTATGGTGCAACATGTACCACAAAAGGAGTCAGGACCAGCCCAAGGCTTTGTGTGGCGAGGCAGAGCCAGAGAGGATGCAGAGTTTTCAGGAAAGGAAGAGGCCAAAGAGGTGGAGCAGCCAGGGGGATGACAAACATGTTGGACTAAAATAGTTCATGCCTTAAACATTGTTATGAAGGAGTTTTGCCCATAGCAAAACTGTATAAAGATGCTACAACCACGGAAGCTTCCTTGAAGATGCCTGACTGAACACTGGATTGTGAGTTAAGCCACCTAGATAAGAGAAAGGGAACATTATTATTCAATCATCTCAGGTTCTAAGGAGTAGTAATCAAGGCTGAGTGAAAAGAATGCATCCACAAGAAAACCAAACACAGCACAAAATTGTCCCTGGCTGGGTGTGGGGTGGAGGAGACCACAGGCCACAGAGTGTAAGAGACGGTCCAAAGATCCCTCATCTGTCTCACGATCATCACCAAGGACAGAGATCAAAACCCTGAAAACTTCAAAAGGACTTTGCACAGGAGTCCTGGCCTGGCTGAGGTGGGATGTTTGCCAAATATTGCCTGCAGGTGTGCCCGCTGGGGACTGGTACGCTTTCCTGAGGAGATTAGTGCAGGTCATGGTGGACTGAGCTGTCCTTGCTGCCAAGGTGGGCAAGGACTGCACTGAAGTGAAAAGGAATGGCCTGTCCTGTACACACCTGTCCTGTTCCTGTTCCCCAGAGCAACGGGCCTCACAACAATGGTTGTAGATTTCCCCACCTCTTGGCCAGTTGCCTCTTGCTTTTGAAAAGGGCTATAAAGGGACTTTCTAAATTAACTGTTTCCGAGATTTCCTCACAGAAAGAAGACGGATCTATTGGCAGAGGACCAGGAGGACCTCATCTCATCTGTTGGTAGCTATTCCCCCCACTCTTTCTTCCTCTCTATCCTTTTTCTTTGCATCACTTTGTTTCCTTTATCTCTCTCTCTCTCCCCTCTATCACATAATTGTGTTGTGGGCACTCAATAAAGGTGCACCGTTTTGATTAAAACTGAAATCCCCTGTGTAAATAATACTTCACTAAGTACAATCCTTACAGCTTACAGCTACAGGGTGTGTTACACCACTAGTATTCCCTACATAGCACTTTAAAACATACTTTTTAAAACAGAAAATTGGGAATGCCAAGTGCTGTGTATACCCTAAAACACATGACACTATTAAAACTATTTTAGATATTTAAAGAAATGAAGACTAAGGATTTTATTTATTTAAGAACATAGATAACAGGCCTGAATTAAGACTGTTTTTCTTGTTGGTTGTTTTTCCCACAGTTCTGAGAGTTAAAATGTTTCATCATTTCCCATTAAGTTGTTTCCTGTTTTTAGAGTTAAATTGTAAATTTGTAACTTTTAAACTATAAGCCTGCTGCATGCCATTTTGATAACTTGTATTGTTAGCAGTCCCACCTGAGAGCTCCTGAGGGTGAATGTTACAACTTCAAGGGTATATGGGACACATCACCAACTAAAAAGCAGCTGGGCCTGTTGAATTGAGTTGAAGGACTCATTCAAGCCTTTCAAGGCCTAGGTCGAGGTTTTTTACACAATGCTGTGTCTGTCATCTTTTCTGCAAGACGCCTGCAGAGGATGATAGACACTGCTTTTGTATTTAAAAACAAAAAGGGGGGACTGTGGTGGCCTACAGCTGGCCTGTAGGCCTCACAGTCATAAATAATTCCAACTTTATAACTGAATTATGTGATTGATTACATAATTGCCTTACTTAGGTAACTTGACCAGTAAAGCCCGTAAGAGAGCAAGCCCAGGCTGTTGGGGATTCAGGCTGTTATTGGCTGGTTGGTTGGGTGGCAACTAGCTTGACCAATGAGGATTAACCTCAGGAGCCTTCTTATCTATATAAGGAAGAGAGATCTCAATAAAGTTGGCTGTTGCTGCATGACCCTCAGTGTGTGTGTGTCATATCCCTGTCTCCACCATCAGTGTCAATTTGTCAACAATGTCCAGAAGAATCCCCTGCCTCTGTTATTTCTAACACAACTCTTTTGCTCATGTTTGGGTGGGTTCTACAGAAGATTTCACATTTGTTTGTTATAGATTATACACTATCAGTTATCTCCCTTGCTATTACTGCTTTCTTCAGATGTTTCAAAAGGATTCTTATTCCCCTGTAAGTGTCTTTATGCTCTCGCTGAGGTGGGACTACAATCTGTCCCTCTGGTGTAACAGTCCATTCACTTTCCTTGATTTCAACCTTTGTGCCAGAAAACTGATGGTTCTTTTGATCACATTTTGGGGCAAAACTTGACAAATTTATTTTCTTCTGTGGCACCACTGTTAAGATGGCTTGCTTCTTTTACTATTTTATCAGCAAAAAGGCTCTCTAATTCAGGAGTTGCTTCCCCATTTTGATGAATCTCGCAATGCATAAAGGCTACTTCTCTAGACTTCTAAATACTCTGTAGCAGTGCATGGATCTGTTCCGTGTGTTCAATTCCCTGACCTTGAACAGTTGCCAGTCCTCTTTCTTTCCAGATGACTTCACCAACAACATTAAATGCATATTCAGAATTAGTCCATATTTTTACCTTCTTTCCTTTGCTCAATCCCTGGCCTTTCTTATTCACAGAGATGCAGGAGAAGGTATTTTTAAAATTTAATTCAGTAAACCATCCTAAACTATCTGTTATTCTCCCCACTTTGCAAATTTCCAGTAGATCCTTCTTAGAAGAGTTTGGCAATCTCAGCTTTCAGCTACAAAGGTGACATCAGCTTTTGGACTCCACCTCTGCCTTCACCCACCGTGGCTGTAGAAGAGTGATGAAAGGAAAAAAAGAAAAAAGCCCTTGAGAAACAATTCCAAAAGCAAATTCTCTCTCCACACCACACCAGGACAGAAAAAGTGACCAAACAAACCTTATAAAACAGGTGGGCTCCTATAAAATGTCACAATTTGGTTTCTAAGAACCCTGATTTTCCTGAAAATACACAAATACACAATTTCACACAACCCAACAAAAAGAGCTGTTTTTATGTTACCTCCTGTGGGGTCCCAGGACCATGGCTCATCACCCCTCAGGCCGCTGCAGGGAAATTCTTTAAAGTCTTGGGCAAGAAAGAATCCCTTGCAAGATGTTTCTGGTCCAGAGGGAGGCTGCCAGGTCCAGTCCCTTCTGAGGTGCCAGAAAAATTGATGCCTTAAAGGCCTTAGAAATGAAACACTCTTTGGAGATAATATGAATATAGGAGGTAATATAAAGGCTTTATTGGAGGTCTTTATTGGAGGCCTCCCAGGGGCAGATATGGAAAATGTCCACAAAATGCCAACTTCGCCATGGGGTAAATACAGTTTTATAAGTTTAGCAAATTCGCATATTTGACAAAAATCACCAATTAGGAGCACAGCTGGTGAGGTACGACAAAGTTTGTTGGGAAGAGTCACTCTACCCCTGACAGGACAGTTCAGGCACACCAAGGAGGCAAAGCAACAACAAAACCAAACAAAATCCAGGCAATCAAACCAGAAATTAACCAAGACCTGTCCATGTGTGTTTAGGGGTGTGTGACAAAAGGACAGCGAGGGCAAGGATAAAAGGAATACGGCCTAAAAGCTTAACAGCACTCAAACTTAACAGGACTTAACTTACACCTTAACAACTTATACCTTAAACTTAACAATTTAGCAAAGGAACAGCACTTAACAGTATTTAACCTAACTTATGACTTAACAATTTTAAGAGGGATAGTATTTAATTTAGCTTATAACTTATATTAAACCTGGAATTATGGCACTTCACAAAGCAGTGACGCAGCAAACTCTAACCCGTCCAACTTCAAGTTATCCACATTTTGAGAAGAGGAAGTCAGCAGAAGAGAGAGAGGGAGAGACAGAGCAAGAGAGAGAGAGAGAGAGAGAGGAGAGAAATATCCACAGCCATGGCCTTGGATCTAGTGCCATCTCAGCTGCTGTGGGACATGTCAATGTCATACCCGTGTCATGGCCTTTACCTGTTCTGGTCCCTCTCACAGGTGGGGTTTTCGGGGTGCCAGGCCCTTGGCAGCCACTTCGGGGCTGGACCAGAGGCTGCAGTGGCTGGGGATGAGGCAGTGACTGTCCCACCTACACAAACACCCTGGCAACGGGACTCCATGGAGCTGCTCTCAGAAACCCTCCAAGAATTGGAGAGTACCCCAAAGCCACTTCCAAAATCTGGGATGCCCCAAAATCCCTTCAGGAAGGTGGAATGCCCTAGGGTTCCTCCTCCTTTCATCATCCCCAACCTTCGGCTATCTCATTCCAGACCCTGACCCACCCTCCCAATCCCCATACAAACTCATCCCACCCCTCCTGGATATCAGGAGCCCCTTCCCAAGCCTTACTTCCCCCAATCCATCCCTCCCAATCCCCATCCCACCCAATGCCCAGCTGACCCTCCTGATTTGCATCACACTTGACCCAATCCCCTTCCAACCCCATCTCACCCTGAGAATGAATTGAGTAATTTTGGGCTGGGATTGAGCCATTTTGGGATAGGATTGAATAGTTTTAAGTGAGATTGAGTGGTTTTGAGATGATGGATCTATCCCTCTTCGCTTTTCAAACATAAAATGATGGAGAAAATTCTTCCAAATACCCCAGAACCATCAAATCCTTCGGAATATCACCCAAACACCAAATTCCTCTCCCAAATGGCAGTAAAATGGTGAGGTTTTAGGTGATGAAGTTGGAGCATCAGACTAAGCTCTTCCTGCACATCGAGGCACTCGCAGAGCTTCCCTTACCCATGCATCTGTTGATGCTGGGCCAAGTGAGACCTCCTGGAGAAGCTCTTCCTACATTTCTCACATGTGTAGGGCCGTTCCCCCGTGTGGATCCTCCGGTGGTGGTTCAGGTTGGAACGATCACTAAAGCTCTTCCCACATTCCTCACACATGTAGGGCCGTTGCCCAGTGTGGATGCGCCTGTGGACTATCAGGTGGGACCTCTGGTTGAAGCTCTTCTCACATTCCCAGCATTTGTAGCTGTCATATATCCCGGTTTCCACACACAGGTGGTTGAGGAGGTTCTGAATCTTCCTGAAGCTCTTCCCACATTTCTCACACTTGTTGGGCTGTTCCCTGGTGTCAATGCACTGGTGGACATTCAAGTGGGAGCGCTGGCTGAAGCTCTTCCCACATTTCTCACACTTGTTGGGCTGTTCCCTGGTGTCAATGCACTGGTGGACATTCAAGTGGGAGCGCTGGCTGAAGCTCTTCCCACATTTGGGACATTTGTGGGGCCTCTCTCCAGTGTGGACCCTCTTGTGGCGGATCAGGTTGGATCTCCGGCTANCCCTCCCAATCCCCATCCCACCCAATGCCCAGCTGACCCTCCTGATTTGCATCACACTTGACCCAATCCCCTTCCAACCCCATCTCACCCTGAGAATGAATTGAGTAATTTTGGGCTGGGATTGAGCCATTTTGGGATAGGATTGAATAGTTTTAAGTGAGATTGAGTGGTTTTGAGATGATGGATCTATCCCTCTTCGCTTTTCAAACATAAAATGATGGAGAAAATTCTTCCAAATACCCCAGAACCATCAAATCCTTCGGAATATCACCCAAACACCAAATTCCTCTCCCAAATGGCAGTAAAATGGTGAGGTTTTAGGTGATGAAGTTGGAGCATCAGACTAAGCTCTTCCTGCACATCGAGGCACTCGCAGAGCTTCCCTTACCCATGCATCTGTTGATGCTGGGCCAAGTGAGACCTCCTGGAGAAGCTCTTCCTACATTTCTCACATGTGTAGGGCCGTTCCCCCGTGTGGATCCTCCGGTGGTGGTTCAGGTTGGAACGATCACTAAAGCTCTTCCCACATTCCTCACACATGTAGGGCCGTTGCCCAGTGTGGATGCGCCTGTGGACTATCAGGTGGGACCTCTGGTTGAAGCTCTTCTCACATTCCCAGCATTTGTAGCTGTCATATATCCCGGTTTCCACACACAGGTGGTTGAGGAGGTTCTGAATCTTCCTGAAGCTCTTCCCACATTTCTCACACTTGTTGGGCTGTTCCCTGGTGTCAATGCACTGGTGGACATTCAAGTGGGAGCGCTGGCTGAAGCTCTTCCCACATTTGGGACATTTGTGGGGCCTCTCTCCAGTGTGGACCCTCTTGTGGCGGATCAGGTTGGATCTCCGGCTAAAGTTCTTCCCACATTCCTCACACCCATAGGGCTGTTCCCCAGTGCAGTTTATCTTGTGCCGGATCAGTTTGGATGTCTCTCTTCCCACATTCAGAATCTTCCCACATTCAGAGAGCTTGTAAAGCCTTTCATCATTGTGGATCATCTCGTGGCGGGCCAGGTTGTTGCTACGGTTGAAGCTCTTCCCACATTCCCCACACTCATAGGGCCTCTCCCCAGTGTGGATCCTCTGGTGGCGGATCAGGTTGGAGCTGTGGCTAAAGCTCCTCCCACATTCCAAGCACTTGTAGGACTTCTTCCTGCTTTGATGCTGCTCAGGGACCACCAGGTCCAAGCACTGGCTGAAGCGCTGGNCTGTTGATGCTGGGCCAAGTGAGACCTCCTGGAGAAGCTCTTCCTACATTTCTCACATGTGTAGGGCCGTTCCCCCGTGTGGATCCTCCGGTGGTGGTTCAGGTTGGAACGATCACTAAAGCTCTTCCCACATTCCTCACACATGTAGGGCCGTTGCCCAGTGTGGATGCGCCTGTGGACTATCAGGTGGGACCTCTGGTTGAAGCTCTTCTCACATTCCCAGCATTTGTAGCTGTCATATATCCCGGTTTCCACACACAGGTGGTTGAGGAGGTTCTGAATCTTCCTGAAGCTCTTCCCACATTTCTCACACTTGTTGGGCTGTTCCCTGGTGTCAATGCACTGGTGGACATTCAAGTGGGAGCGCTGGCTGAAGCTCTTCCCACATTTGGGACATTTGTGGGGCCTCTCTCCAGTGTGGACCCTCTTGTGGCGGATCAGGTTGGATCTCCGGCTAAAGTTCTTCCCACATTCCTCACACCCATAGGGCTGTTCCCCAGTGCAGTTTATCTTGTGCCGGATCAGTTTGGATGTCTCTCTTCCCACATTCAGAATCTTCCCACATTCAGAGAGCTTGTAAAGCCTTTCATCATTGTGGATCATCTCGTGGCGGGCCAGGTTGTTGCTACGGTTGAAGCTCTTCCCACATTCCCCACACTCATAGGGCCTCTCCCCAGTGTGGATCCTCTGGTGGCGGATCAGGTTGGAGCTGTGGCTAAAGCTCCTCCCACATTCCAAGCACTTGTAGGACTTCTTCCTGCTTTGATGCTGCTCAGGGACCACCAGGTCCAAGCACTGGCTGAAGCGCTGGCTGCCTTCCTGGCACAGGGTGGGTCTTTCCTCCTCAGAGCACGCTGGGCTGGGTTTGGAGGCCGTCCTCCTGCAAGATCTCCGCAGCTTTTCCTCCCTTTTGGATTCCTGTGCCATTGAGCCGCTCAAAACGGCCTCTTCCACGAGGTTCTGCCACGGGGATTTGCCCTCCCTGGTCTCCATCCTCAGCTCCTTGTCTGNGTGGATCCTCCGGTGGTGGTTCAGGTTGGAACGATCACTAAAGCTCTTCCCACATTCCTCACACATGTAGGGCCGTTGCCCAGTGTGGATGCGCCTGTGGACTATCAGGTGGGACCTCTGGTTGAAGCTCTTCTCACATTCCCAGCATTTGTAGCTGTCATATATCCCGGTTTCCACACACAGGTGGTTGAGGAGGTTCTGAATCTTCCTGAAGCTCTTCCCACATTTCTCACACTTGTTGGGCTGTTCCCTGGTGTCAATGCACTGGTGGACATTCAAGTGGGAGCGCTGGCTGAAGCTCTTCCCACATTTGGGACATTTGTGGGGCCTCTCTCCAGTGTGGACCCTCTTGTGGCGGATCAGGTTGGATCTCCGGCTAAAGTTCTTCCCACATTCCTCACACCCATAGGGCTGTTCCCCAGTGCAGTTTATCTTGTGCCGGATCAGTTTGGATGTCTCTCTTCCCACATTCAGAATCTTCCCACATTCAGAGAGCTTGTAAAGCCTTTCATCATTGTGGATCATCTCGTGGCGGGCCAGGTTGTTGCTACGGTTGAAGCTCTTCCCACATTCCCCACACTCATAGGGCCTCTCCCCAGTGTGGATCCTCTGGTGGCGGATCAGGTTGGAGCTGTGGCTAAAGCTCCTCCCACATTCCAAGCACTTGTAGGACTTCTTCCTGCTTTGATGCTGCTCAGGGACCACCAGGTCCAAGCACTGGCTGAAGCGCTGGCTGCCTTCCTGGCACAGGGTGGGTCTTTCCTCCTCAGAGCACGCTGGGCTGGGTTTGGAGGCCGTCCTCCTGCAAGATCTCCGCAGCTTTTCCTCCCTTTTGGATTCCTGTGCCATTGAGCCGCTCAAAACGGCCTCTTCCACGAGGTTCTGCCACGGGGATTTGCCCTCCCTGGTCTCCATCCTCAGCTCCTTGTCTGGGGGAGGAAGGACAAGGAGAGGATGGGATTTGCCTCCGTGCCAGAGGGAAGGGGAAGGAGATCCCCCCAGTGCGTCCCCGGCAGGATGGCGTCGGCAGCGGGGCTGTCCTGCAGCCGGGGGCCATGCTGGGCTGGGAGATGGAGCAGGAGAGAGGGGGAAAGGGGCAGTGACTTCCTCCTCACCTACCTGGGAGTCCCGAGGCATCTTCCTCTTCCTCACAGCCTCCTTCTCCATCTGGCCAAAGTTTGGGAATGGGAAATCCTGATTTTGGGGATAAACAAGGTGTGAGTACCTTGGGTTGGGTGTTCCTCCTGCCCAAGTCTATCTCTAGAAGTCATCAGGTGTCTAGTGTCCATAAAACCTCTAATAATCAAGAGTGAGTCCCAAAAAAGCCTCTCCCTTTCTAATCTCCTTACTTTGACGTTCTGAGGTCCCCCTTCTCGGGGCTGCTGGGGGTCCTGTGGGTCCTGGGGATGCCCCCACTCTGGAATCCTGCTTTGGGATGCCTGGGGGGTTTCGCGGGTCCCACAGGTCCCTTCTCCCTTAATTCTGCTTTGGCGCCCAGGGGTCCCAGGTGCCCCCCACTCCATGCACTCGGCGCTCACCCCTCTCCTGGCACTCCTTTCATCTCCTGGATCTTGCTCATCTCCAGGCTCCCCTACTCCTCCAGGCTGCTGAGAGATGGCAAACAATGGATACCAAAAGGTCTGGCCTTACAAATATCGAAACAACTCCATGAAGGGAGTCCTTGGAGTTCCTGAGGATTGGCGGAAGCCTTCCTCAAGATGTCCTGCCTTGTGTCTTTTTGGTATGGCAAAACAAGCTGCTGAAGGTTCCTTGATTTGTGCTAAGACCAAGGTTTGAAAGACAGGTGTCGGCCAAGAAAGGCTAGAACCTCCCTTGAAATGGAGAATATAACCCCTTCCCTCAGAATTATTATAATTTTGAAATTAAGGGACGGAAAAGCGATTTCCTTTACAAACCCCCAAGGGCAGCCGGTCCCAATGCCCCCAGGGATAGCGACAGGAGCTGTAGTCGGAACCTCGGGAGCAGCAAGCTGGAATGGCAGGGCAGGCTCACCCGGGGCAACAAGTGAGCAGCAGCAGAAACTCCAGGGCCCTGCCTGAAGCTGTGGTGTGTCCAGGTGTCAGGTTACAGTCCGTCAAGAAGCTCTGAAGCAGCAGCTGAGAACAGTGGGGCTGGGCAGGGAATCACTCCCCACGATTTTTCACCAGCGATGGCTGGTCCTGGCGTCCGGGCTTGTGCAGAGGAGGCAGTCCCTGGCGGGGAACGGGGTGTTCCTGCTCCTGACGCAGCATGCACTGGCTCTGGGCTCTCAAGCAGCAGAGAAGCAGAGAAGCAAGCCAGCAAGCCCAGTCACAGTGCCAAAGGGAAAGAAACAAAAAGAAACAGACAAAACCCACAGAAGCAGCAGAATCCCTGGTCAGAGACACCAGCAGTGTGGCCACCCCAACAGCCAGCCTGGAAGGAAAGGGGCTGCCCCGCACCCTGCCCCCAACTCTCTCCAGAAACCCCAGCCTGGCTCTCACTCATTATGATACTCCCGGGGCAGCAATCACCCTGGACACAAAACAAAATAAAGAACCCCAAAAACTGCATAAGATAAAAAACCATCCTGAAGACACCAAGTTAAAAAGAAACTTGCCAGAGGTGGGAGGCCATGGGCTATATGCCCCTTCCAAAGATGCCAGGTGGATTTTACTGGAATGCCCCAAGTGGGAAGGCTTAAATATCTTCTGGTAACAGCATGTCAGCTAACAGAGTGGGCAGAAGCATTTCCAACTGCTTCAGCAACTATAGGATCAGTTATTAAAGTATTTTTGGAACAAATAATTCAAAAATATGGGATTATGGAAGCAATAGACTCAGGTAGGGGAACTCATTTTACAGGAAAAATTCTTCAAGGGGTTATGACTGGTTTAGGAATACAATGGAACCTCAACATCCCCTGGCATCCCCAGAGCTCAGGTCAGG
>VXAX01003284.1:28916-45624 GCA_013399835.1 Leptocoma aspasia | reverse complement strand
ACTGTCCTCACACCAATGGAGCTTTCCCACACTGGAAATCAAATTCTGACCCATTTTGGACCAGTGGTGCTGGCAGGCAGAGGGCAGGAGGTGCCATCAGAGCCCTGGGCTGGAATCCTGGCTGGAATCCTGGCTGGGATGGGGTTGCAGAGCTCGTTCTGTCACAGGAGCTGGGCCTTTAACAGAGTTTGGGAATGACCTTTCCAAGAGTGTAAGCACCAGCCCTGAGCCCTGGCTGAGGGAACCAGGGAGGAGGAGGATTTATCCAGGAAGGAAAAGGGTTTGTCAGTCTGGGGAGGGCTCTGCTCTGCCTGACTGCTGTGGCAGCACTGATCTGGTGCCATGGATTACACAATTACTCTGGCTTTTTAATTCTTCCACTTTTTAATTATCTTATCCTTTCAATGAGCTTTACATTTCTTCCACTGCAAGTTTAGATTGATTTTAATCCTGGCTATAGCTCAACCAAGCTTTTGTGTGGGAACAGATATTCTTCCCTGAAAAATCTGCAATGAATTCTAATGACAGTTTCTCATCAGTTTTCTTAGTTATTGATTGTTGGAGTTGGAATCAATCTTCTTTGTGATCCACAGAATTAAGGAGTTGTCAGCTGTGGCTCTAAAGTACAGTTGAATAAATAAAAACAACCTCCCACACACTGTAATTCACTATTCAGGTGTGCATTTAAAGTCTGGTTGTGTTTTGGAAAAAGATAATCTAGGATTGTGGATGGTGGGTGTAAAAATTTAAGGAAATTGAAACAAAATAGCTTTAAAAATATTCAAAGGAATTTATTTAAAAATTCAGTACAGTAATGCAAAACCAGATGTGACTTGTATTTGAGATGAAGAAACCAGAGCTGATATGAATTAAGAAGTTTAAATTACCCTTCAAAGTGCCTTTTCATGAGTGTGCATAGAGAACTTAATTGGGTTGAATAAACAGAGATCTGAGTATCCTCATAGGCAGTTCTAGAATTACTGCAGCTCCAGATCCTCTCCTGAAGATGCATTCATTGGATGGGTCTAAAACCTTTTGGTTGGTTCTTTTTTTCCTTCTGCCTGAAGAATCTCAGTGGTTTCTGTCAGCCTGTGGCTCACCTCAAAGCTGCTCTTTTTAGAGCCTCTCCACAACCCAGGTTTGCCTCTGCAATGCTGTTTGTTTGCTCTGTGTGTGCTGATGGCAGCTCCTGCCCTGAGTCTGTCTGGCCTGCCTGATCCCTGTGTGGATTAAAGCATCCCTCCGTGCTTTAATCCCCATTTCCCAGATCCACCCTCAGCTGTGCCCTTCCCTCTCCCATCCTGCTGCTTTCCCATCTCTGCTGCAGTGGAAATTTTGCTCTGCACTGCAGGGAAAGCACATGGAACCGGTCAAGCACAAAGTGCCTTTATTTCTGGGATTGCCCGGGGCTGAGAGACCCAAAACCCGCAGGAAAAAGGGATTGGTTTGCACCGGAAGGGGAGGGTGGATGCAAATTCCAGTGGGAGGCACAGAGTCAACAAATGGCCCGAGGCAAAGGAATTTGTCAGCAGCTCCTCTGAGGAGTCCAAGGATCCATCCGTGCCCTGGGCTGAGCCCAGTGTGGGCAGCAGGAGAGGGATTGGGGTTGGGATTGGGATTGGGGTTGTGTCCCTGTGCCCCTCAGGTGTGACCCCACCTGCAGAGCTGCCCCAGCCCTGGGCCCAGCACAGGGAGGAGCTGGAGCTGCTGGAGAGAGCCCAGAGGAGGCAGCAGGATGAGCAGAGGGATGGAGCAGCTCTGCTGGGAGGAAAGGCTGGGAGAGCTGGGATTGTTCCCCTGGAGAGGAGAAGCTTTGGGGTGAGCTCAGTGTGGCCTTGCAGGGCCTGAAGGAGCCCCAGGAACCATGGAGAGAGACAATTTCCAAGGGCTGCAGGGCCAGGAGCCAGGGAATGGCTCCCAGTGCCAGAGGGCAGGGCTGGATGGGATCTTGGGAATTAGGAATTGTTCCCTGGCAGGGTGGGCAGGGGCTGGGATGGAATTCCCAGAGCAGCTGTGGCTGCCCCTGGATCCCTGGCAGTGCCCAAGGCCAGGCTGGACACTGGGGCTGGGAGCAGCCTGGGACAGTGGCAGGTGTCCCTGCCATGGCAGGGGGTGGAGCAGGACAGGTTTTAAGGTCCCTTCTGACCCAAACCATTCCAAATGGTTCTGTGATTTCAGTATGGAAAAAAAAAGGGAAAAAGAATTGTCAAACCCTCTTGCATTGCAAAAAGTTCATTGCTGCGCAGGAGATCTGGGTGGTTTTCAGTACAATTTCCATTTGCAGGATGTGTTTGTTAACTCTCTGACTTCCTGTGTCTGCAGGTGGATGAAAGCCAGACTGGAGAGCCAGGGTGGCTTGGTGGAGAACTGAAGGGGAAAACTGGATGGTTCCCTGCAAACTATGCAGAGAAAATTCCGGACAGTGAAGTCCCAGCCTCTGTCAAGCCCGTGGCCGAGCCCTCTGCTGCTCCCAAAGTGTCTGTGCAGGAAACCTCCACCCCCCTGGGAGCCCCTGCCCCTCCAGAGGCTCCTGCAGCAGCCAACAACTGGGCAGACTTCAGCTCCACGTAGGTTTGGGTGCTGCTGAGCCCCTCAGTGTGTGACTGAGTCCTCTGGAACTGGCTCTGAACACAGGGCCAGAGTGCAAATTAAAAATGCCTTCTGTGAAATGAAAGATGCTTTCTGCAGGGATCAGTTCAAACTGCAGCCCTGTGGCACTTGAGGCTGCTGCCATCACACCTGCCTGGGCACAGCATGAACAGGAGACATCCCCATGTGAGGGGTTGGGCATGGGGGAAATCACAAGGTGTTCACTTCCCTTGGAATCCCAGAATCCCAGACTGGTTTAGGCTCAGAGGGGCCTCAAAGCCCACCCAGTGCCACCCCTGCCATGGCAGGGACACCTCCCACTGTCCCAGGCTGCTCCCAGCCCCAGTGTCCAGCCTGGCCTTGGGCACTGCCAGGGATCCAGGGGCAGCCACAGCTGCTCTGGGAATTCCATCCCAGCCCCTGCCCCCCCTGCCAGGGAACAATTCCCCCCTCATCTCCCACTTAAATTTCCTCTCTTTCAATGTGAACCCATTCCTCCTTGCCCTGCTACTTCTCTTCCTGAAGAACAATCCCTCTCCAGCTCTCCTGGAGCCCCCTCAGATACTGCAAACCTCCTAAATCCCTTTCTCCTGCGTTAGTTGCCACCAAGCCTTACTGAAGGCTTCCAACTTGCTTATTGTTATGTATCATATGCTAATGGCAAAGATGGCATTCAAAGGTGATTTAATTCCTGATCACAGCATTAGTAAAACTGATGGAATTTGAACACTGCCCATCCCTGGATGTCTTAATACGCTGGGCACTTTTATCAACTGCAATTTCTTCTCCTTTAACCATGAAATCCATATTTATAAACTGATATCTCAATAGGAGGCCCTGGCACAGGGTGCCCAGAGCAGCTGGGGCTGCCCCTGGATCCCTGGCAGTGCCCAAGGCCAGGCTGGACACTGGGGCTGGGAGCAGCCTGGGACAGTGGGAGGTGTCCCTGCCATGGCAGGGGTGGCACTGGGTGGGATTTTGTAGGTCCAAGCCCAAACCATTCCAGTATTCTGTGTCTAAAGGAAAGGTAAGTGAGAGGTCAGTGACGTGCAGGGGGGAAGATTTCAAACCAGTTTTGGAAAGAATGGTTAAATATTTTTATTTCTCTTTCCACTGTGCATAATGCAGCCTGCACTGCTTGAACTTCTGTTTGTTGGGACGCAGCTGAGCATTGAAATAAAAACCTGTCCTTCAGTGGCAAGGAGCAGGAGCTCAGTTTGGGGGTTGGCTTTGCAGGTGGAGTTGTGGTTAACCAGTGTTGAGTTGCACTGCTGCACCTGGAGTTCAGGTGCTCGTGGATACTCATGGGAAAGAAATCAATGTAGAATGTTGAAATATTTGTTCTGCCTGAGCTTTTTTATTTCTACTGTTAAAAACAGTAGGAACCACATCATTCTTTTCTTTTTCTTTCCAGCTGGCCATCAAACACCAGTGAGAAGCCAGAGAGTGACAACTGGGATGCCTGGGCAGCCCAGCCCTCCCTGACCGTGCCCAGCGCGGGGCAGCTCCGGCAGCGCTCAGCCTTCACCCCTGCCACGGTCACTGGCTCATCCCCCTCCCCTGTCCTGGGCCAGGTGAGCTCCTGGCCTCACCCACATCTTCTGGGTTGGATTTAGCCCTTTTCAGACCCAGAGATGGGCTAACTGAGGCGTTTTAAAAACGTTTCTTCTATTTTCAGTTTTACGTGAAGGGTGAGACAACACAGGTGCTATAATTCTACAAATCAATTTCCCACATTCTGAGCCAGCACAAAGGCTTGGAGAGCAAAGTGTGAACCTTGCCTGTGCTTTAAAACACTCACCTGACATAGGTGAGCACCTCCAGGAGGGGTGACAGGGAGGGTCCCACCTGCAGAGCTGCCCCAGGCCTGGGCCCAGCACAGGGAGGAGCTGGAGCTGCTGGAGAGAGCCCAGAGGAGGCAGCAGGATGAGCAGAGGGATGGAGCAGCTCTGCTGGGAGGAAAGGCTGGGAGAGCTGGGATTGTTCCCCTGGAGAGGAGAAGCTTTGGGGTGAGCTCAGTGTGGCCTTGCAGGGCCTGAAGGAGCCCCAGGAACCATGGAGAGAGACAATTTCCAAGGGCTGCAGGGCCAGGAGCCAGGGAATGGCTCCCAGTGCCAGAGGGCAGGGCTGGATGGGATCTTGGGAATTAGGAATTGTTCCCTGGCAGGGTGGGCAGGGGCTGGGATGGAATTCCCAGAGCAGCTGTGGCTGCCCCTGGATCCCTGGCAGTGCCCAAGGCCAGGCTGGACACTGGGGCTGGGAGCAGCCTGGGACAGTGGCAGGTGTCCCTGCCATGGCAGGGGTGGCACTGGGTGGGCTGGGAGGTCCCTCCCAACCCAGGCCATTCTATGGATCTTTGATCCATTGGCAACATCTGGGGCAGGATTTAACACAAAGCAGTTTCTGGTTTGCTGGTCTGGGATGGCTTTTTCAGATCTTGGTGGTGCAGGTTTGGGTCACTTCTTGGGGCTTTCCTCACTCCCATGACAACCTTCACTCCCAGGTGGGGTGGGTGGAATAGCAGTGGCAAAGCTTCCCAGCTGAATTCTGTCCCTCTGTTCAGGCATTTCCTTTTCCTCAGTGGAACAACAAACTGTTCTTGGGAGCTCATGTGTTTTGGGAAGTGCTACATATCCACCTCAGAGCAAAAAGAAATTGGAATGTGCCATAAATAAAGCGCAGCAAAGCATCATTTTCCATAAAATGGACTAGAAGTCCTGCGAAGCAGCTTCACAAGGGTTTATTACATGTGTATCTTAAATAAAAGTAATTCATTTAACCTTGCATTGCAGTGATGATGTGTTAACAGACAGAAATGCAGGAGGACTATAAACATTTCTGGAATTACTTTGGAACTTTAACTGATGCTTTGGTTGAGAGAGTCTCTATTTGTTGCTATCTAAGCAGCCTGAGGATAGAATTCCTTAAGCAGCTTTCTTGCTGAAGGTGGAGCATGGCTGACTCCTCTCTCTTTCTTTCTGAAGGGTGAAAAAGTGGAGGGGCTGCAGGCCCAGGCTCTGTATCCCTGGAGAGCCAAGAAGGACAACCACCTGAACTTCAACAAGAACGACGTGATCACGGTGCTGGAGCAGCAGGACATGTGGTGGTTTGGGGAGGTGCAGGGCCAGAAGGGCTGGTTCCCCAAATCCTATGTCAAGCTCATTTCAGGCCCCATTAGGAAATCCACCAGGTATTTTGTTTGCTTTTCCTCTCCTTTACTTCTGTACTGGGGTAGAAGGAAAGAGGAAGAGCTGCATGCTTGAATTTTCAAGTTTTACCCTGTACAAGGATCCTTGTTTTTTATCTGGAGGGTTTTGACTTCCAATCCTGAAAATTTAAGAAATTTTCAATTTCTTAATTGAGAAATTAAGAAAATAATTAATATTAAGAAAATAAGAATTTAAGAAATAAGAAAACTGATCTCAATAAGAATAAGGAAATAAGAATAATAAGAAAATAAGAAAACTGGCCTCAGTTCTCCTTGGGTCTTGCCTCACCAACAAAAGATGAATTAACCTTCTTAATTCTATGTGACTTGCAACTGAAAAACGAGTGTATTGGACTTTCTGAAGTACAGCTGTGTAAGTCAGAGCTCCTCTCTGCCCAAAATTAAAAGGTATTCCTCAAATCTAAATCACCTCTCATTATTCTTGGAGGATTAAACATTTAAAATCTCATTTTTTGTAATGTGAAGGCAACATTAGCATTAGGAATACAAATGAGAATGATTTTAGATCTGTGTTTTTCCTGAGGAAAAAGAGGAAATGCAGAAAATTATGTATTTAAGGCAGTTGCTTAAATGTGACCATGACAGGCCACTGGATTCAAAGCTTTATTTTGCACATTTACTGTCTGCTCTTTTAAAACCCAGGGAGTTGCTTGGGGGTGCATGTGCATTTTCGAGTTTGAAATATAGTAATAATTTTTCTGAAGAGATTGAATTTCTTAAATAACCGTTGTTTTCTTCTGAAGCATGGATTCTGGTTCCTCAGAAAGTCCTGCTAGTCTGAAAAGAGTAGCATCCCCAGCAGCCAAGGCAGCGATGTCAGGGGAAGGTGAGTCCTGGCAGCCTCTTGCTCTGGCATTGAGCACAAGAACTCTGCTTTTTGCCAAAATCAGGAATCATTGTGCTGCTCAAGTGGTGTTAAAATCCAAGTGCAAATCAGTTTGCCTCTAGAATAATTTAGAATTATTATTAGAGTAACAGTTTATGTATGGTGTGTATAGAGAAGGAATAATTTCACATATCACAAATTATATGAAAATATCTTTTGTAGTTTTTACTTTTTCCAATATTTCTTCTTTTTTTGGCCATTATTTTGATAACATTTTCTGATCTAGAATGGGTTTTCACAGAGGGCCCAATAAGCACATCTGTCCATGGTGTCAGAAATTGGTAAATATTTTAATTTCCCCCAAAGCTCATTCCCAATGTTTCATTAAAGCTCTTAATGAAGGCAGTGCCAGTCACTTAGGGAATACTGGGATCCTTATGGTCAGCTCCATTTTAAGGGTGGAGCCTGGGGCACAGACACACAATTCACAGATATTTTTCTGAAGGGTTTTAAAAGGGGAATTCCTGGCTGTTGTCACCCTTCAGCTGGAGGGAAATGTCCCCACCTGAGCTGCCTTAACTCTTAATCCCCTCCAGTGCAGAGCCAGCTGTAGGTTAATTAAATCACAGGCAGAGGAGATCAATTAACCTAAATGTAGGTTACAGGTGAGTATTTGTGTATGGTCCCTACAGCACACCTGAAGTTTCTAACTGCAATTCCAGGTACAGTTTTAGGGACATTTACATTTAATTTGTGTCTGGCCTGAGCACCACAGAAACTAAAAGGAGAGAACAGCAGAGAAAAGGGAGATAATCAGTTATTTCAAAGTACAGCTGCTCTTGCTCAGTAAATATTCCATAGAATCCCAGCTGGTTTGGGTTGGAAGGGACCTTAAAGATCACCTGGTTCTGGTTTTCCTCCTGTTTGAGGAGAAGGAATTGTGGACATGCAGAGTCTTGTCCCAGGTGAGATATCTCAGGTGTTGTGTTTGTATTAAAAAGGAACACAACTTCTGTTTAAACACAAGAAAAGCTGTGGTTTTGAGAAGCAGCAAAGCAGGGATTTAACAGCTTCTGTTGAGAGGGTTGAAGAAAAGCTCGTGTGCAGAAGGTATTTTTAAGGTGTCTGGACTTTGCATCCCAAACTCTGAAAATTGCACTCATCAGCACAAACCAGAAACCACTGGGAAACATGTTTAATATCTAAATGAATGATTTATGTACATTTTAATTATAATAGCAAATTATATACAAACCCCCTGAGGCAGCCTTTTGATAGGTCCTATTCAGTTCTGATAGATATCATTTTATTCATTAAATATTGATGCTTCTATGAGTGATAAATAATAAATTTGCCTTCTGCCTAGCCCTGATATTCATGAGGTTTTGCAGGGGATCACTGGGGGTTTTCCCAGGAGGTTTTCATGTGCTGTATTTCCCTTTTGCAGAGTACATTGCCATGTACACCTACGAGAGCTCGGAGCAGGGAGACCTCACTTTCCAACAAGGTGACCTGATCCTGGTGACAAAGAAAGATGGTGACTGGTGGACGGGAACGCTGGGTGATAAATCAGGAGTTTTCCCATCTAATTATGTGAGACTCAAAGATTCTGAGGTAGAGAAATGTTTTCTTTGGGGTTGTAGTGGTAGCTGCAAGGCAGGGCATCATAGGGGAAATAAAAATACCTTGCAGATTGATTGACTGAGACTGGAAAGGAAAAACAATTACAATAACAGCAATAGTTGCATTTTACAACTTAATATGGTAAATAACTTGGGGGATCATCCATGAAAATAATGCCAGCATCAGTGGTGCACTTGGCAGTTTTTTAGACACTGCTCAGAGCAGCCATGGTTGTTTTGTTGCCCTGGTAAGTTTTTAAGGCCTGAGCTGTATCTTACTGCCATTATTTTAAAAACTCCAAAAATCTACACAGTAATATTTCAGTGTATTACATTTTTTCTATATCATTTCTTGCAATCAAGAACAAATATTGCACCAAAACTTTGCTAACTGCTGTATTTATTTGACAGTTTTTGACTGAAAAATAGAGGTTCTGTTTCATCTCTTTTTATCTTGAAATAATTCCATAGAGCACATCCTTGTGGTTTTTTTTTTCTTTGTTTTTAGGCATTCTGAAGAGAGATGTTCTCTCATTTGTATGGCTTGAGAGGATAATTTATCTCCCAGTAGGAATTAGTTTAGATTCAGAGTTGGGAACACAACTGATCTCTTGATGAGAAGGATTCTGGTTTATATCTCTGGAGTAATGGGGGGTTAAAGTTAAATAAATAAAAATCAGTAAACTTTGGGGGATCTGGTTGGTAATGCACAAGAACTCAGTGAAAGACTGCAGCACAGAGCCTGAGCAGAGCCACTCCTTAAAACCATTCCTGCTGCTGGAAAAGCCAGAGGATAAAAGCTGCAGTGAGGTCTGCAGCTGTAGGAAACCTCTCAAGAGGAGATTTCTGCAGTGTCAGGAAATTCCAACAGCATCCTCTGGGCCAGGATTAAAAACCTTGCAGTTAGTGATGTTTAGTGTTGCAGTCCCTGGAGAGGTGGGACTGGGGCTCTGTTGGCAAATCCTCGTGCAGAGCTCAGGTGTTCAGTTCTGAGTCCCCTTTTGGCAGAGAGCTCACTCTGGGCTTTGTGTCCCCTCAGCCTGGCTGGGGCTGCACCAGCTCAGTGCACTCCTCCCAGAGTGCTCCAAGTGCCCTTTTTGCTGGTGAAAACCCCACCTTCAGCTCAAATCTTGATGAGAGAGGGAGGAAAAGGCACAGGGCTGGTGGAGCCCCTGCTCCTGGGATGTTGTTTCCATGCCAGGGTTCCAAGTGGGTAACTGGGTTTTGCTCTCCAGCCTGCTCCCAGAGCCAGGTTTTGCAGAGGGTTTCAGAGTCCTGGCTCTCTGGGCACTCAGATGTGCTGCTGTGCTTGGACAGCTGCCTGGGCCTGGAAAATGTTCTGAAAAGAGAAATTTTTTCATGTGTGCTGCACTATTGACAGGCCCAAAGAAAAGCAGGGCTGATCTTTCAGCAGCAAGGGCAGAGTTTGTAGAAATGACTCAAAATCTCAGTGGTTTCTACAGCAGAAGAATTTTTTTCCATTTGTTCTTCTGTGCCAGGCTGTGTCCATTCACCTCAGGGTGCTAAAATAAACCATTCCTTCCTTCAAGTCTCAGTTTATTAAAGAAGTGGGAAAGTCTTTGTTCTTCAGAGGAACAATGGCCCATTCTGAGGGTTTCCTTAGGGGGAGGTGGATGGGTACAGGGTTTTATTCTGGACACTGGTGAGAATTCCCTCTGTGGGGATGGCTTGGAAACACAACAATTTCAAGACATCTGATTGTAAACCTTTGCATAGGGGTTCAGAAAATAATCCCTGAATGGATCAAGTTGGGATTTGAAGGGTCCTGCTGTACAACACAATTGGCAAGTCCTTGCTGGGGTTTATTAAAGTGACAAAGCAAGTTCTGCTCTGCTGGCTCAGGAGACTTCTTCACTTGTCACAAAATGCCCTCAGGTGTTCAGTGGGTGTCCCAGGTGTGCAGGGGCAGGCAGAACAGGCTCTGTCCTCACTGCTGTGTTTTGTCTCAGCAGAAGGAATAGGAAATGCCTCTCCTGCTCCTGAGAGGGCCAGAAATGGGGACCATCCTAAATGTGTTACGTAGGAATTTGGTTATTTATTGAAGTGCTGTAGGATTTTTCCATGTGTTCCTTCTGCTTTTGCACCAAGGATTCAGAGAACTCTCAAAGACAATTCAGACTCGGTCTGGTCAAGGTGGTTTTGAAGTTTCTGTTTTAAAATCATCTCTCTGTTTCACAGTGAAGACAATGTCCCAGCCTGTTTGCTCTGTCCATGTGCTTCTCATCCAGCAGCATGGATGCTGACCAAGGGATGGCTGGGAGGGGGGAGTTCTCTGCAGGTGCAGGCACTTGTTCTTTCCTGGGGAGGGCAGAGGGTGTTCCTCTGCCAGAAACACTTCCCAGAGCAGAAGGAATTCCTGGGCTCACCCTGTCAGGCCTTTGGTTCATCCCCTCCCTGGGGCTGTCCAGCCATCTCCCCCTGTCCCCAGAGCTGCACTGGGATTCTTCCCTGACCCCCTGTGGGGCTCTCCTGGGTCTCCTCTCTGTGGCCCAGCTCAAGGGGGATCTGGGGAGAATCAAAGGAATGCAGGGAGGAGAGGAAGATTGCTGCTCCTGCGGGGTGTAATCATCTGACAGTGACAGGAAAGGAGCACTGAGACATCAAGGCAAGCTGAAGATGGATCTGATAATCCATTTTATATGTGACTCAAAGCCAACACAGGGGTTTGAGTGGCCCTTTTCCCTCAGCCACTGAGCTTTCTTCAGTTACTGCTCAGTTTAATTTCTGCCAGAATCCCCAAGTTTTCAAAGCATCAGTTGATAGAGAGAATATGGTGGAGGAAACTGTTATGTTCCACAGAGGGATTAGGATTCTCTGGAAGCCTTCAGGTGGTTTGATGTTGGCTCCAAGTTTGTAGGAGGATCCTGAAGGTGAAGTTGAGGGAGGTGGAAGTGTTGAAGGCGAGAGGACATTTATGGCTCCCCAGCATTCCTGGCCACAGCAGAGTTTAGATTTAGGTTGCTGTTACCCACCTCAGACTCTTTACTGCAGGACATAAAACTGCCAGTGGCCTGGGAGGAAACTGCAGGAATTATTTAGGGGGCAGGATCTGGACTGATGTCAGGTTTTGCTGGATTTCTTGTGGCTGTTTAAAGGCTTTGCTTCCCAATCCCTTGGTTGCTGATGTTCATCCCTCACCTCACCCTGATGGGTGCAGGGAGTTTCTCAGGAATATTTGCAATCCAGCTATTTGGAGGGATGAAAACTTCTGTTGTTGCTTCAGCTCACCTCCACGGAATTCCCATTCTGTAGATATATGGATTTGCAATTACAAATGGGATCTACTTTGGAATTACAAATGGGATCTGCTTTGGTATTTGCAGCCCATGAAAGGGAGTAAAAGTTTGCACTTCTGCATTAACAAATCATCCACTGCATGCTTGGTATTTATTCCCAGATGTTTATTGCCATCTAAAATATTAAGGATTTCTGTAAGAACAGAATTTCCTGTGAGTTTTTGACTCCCACGCTTGTTGATTGTGTTGTGTGAAGCTTTGTAAATCATTTTGATGTACTGGAGAAAGAAACCTGAGTGCTAAACTTGCATCTTGTTCTCCATTTCAAGGCTCCAGGAGCAGCTGGGAAAACAGGAAGCTTAGGGAAGAAACCTGGTGAGTCAAATATTGTGACAGCACCTTCTCTCTTTTCTTAAGTGTTCAATTCAATGGCAACAAAACTTTTTCCATGGAAATAGAATGTTTGCTCTTGGTCATCTTGGAGTAGTTTGCACTGATGAAACAATTATAAAATAACTGGAATAAATACAGTTAATAAATCATGTAATTGTAATAAAAGAATTCATCCTCTAATCATTCTAGCGTGTCAATCACTAAATAACATGTAGCTAGAGAATAAAAATCTGCTTGCTCAAAAGTGGCTGTAGACTTCCTGATGGATTGCTCAGCAGAACAGTGGGAGCCATTCCCCCTCGTCCTGGCTTTCCAAGCCTTGTCCCAAGGCCCTCTCCAGGTTTCTTAGCCATGAAAGCAGAAGACAGGAGGAGGAATTTCCTATTAAATACAGCAGGTGCTGGCAGCAGAGTGGAAGGTTTAAACAGAGAAAAACCAAGAGCAGAGTCAGTGCTGGGTGAGGGCAAAGCCAGGGAGTAGTTGGGCTGGGAACACAGCTCTGCTGCTGGAAAGGGCAGGGCTGGATGGGATCTTGGGAATTAGGAATTGTTCCCTGGCAGGGTGGGCAGGGGCTGGGATGGAATTCCCAGAGCAGCTGTGGCTGCCCCTGGATCCCTGGCAGTGCCCAAGGCCAGGCTGGACACTGGGGCTGGGAGCAGCCTGGGACAGTGGGAGGTGTCCCTGCCATGGCAGGGGTGGCACTGGGTGGGCTGGGAGGTCCCTCCAACCCAGGCCATTCCATGACTCCATGAATTGGTGTGCTAATCCCAGATCCAGGTTTAAAGCACCTTCATCACTCAGCTGCAGCCCTTTCCATCCCTGCCTGGCTGCCCTGGCCCTGCCTCTCCTGGGGCAGGTTCTGCTGCAGCTGCCCCTGCGCTCTGTGCAGTGCCCTTGGCTTGCTCCTCATCCTCCTCATGCTGCTCATTTGCATATCTCAAATGCTTCTCTGATAATTTTTCATCTTCCTAATGCTCCTTTCCATCTAAATTTCACATCAGTCATTTGATCATGCTGAGCTTCACCTCTCTCTGTATCGCCCCAGCACCAAAGGCTCCCTCAGTTCCCAGCCCTGCAGGGTTTGTGGGTCCCTGTCCCAGCTCTGGGGTGGATCCCTGGGCTGGGTGCCTGTCCTGGGTGCTCAGGGGGGCTCAGCACCCCCAGGGGGGCCCAGCACCCCCAGCCCCCCTCTGTTCCACACGTGTTCCCCCGCCCTGCACAAGGCTTGGCACAGGGCTAAGCCCGGCTCAGGCAGGACACACGGTTCCTGCAGCTCCTCTTGGGTCCAAACCTGGGTTAGCCCCGTGGGGACCAGGATTGCTCCCTGCTCTAGTGGTTTTGCTTTGTTAATTTGAGATTTTGTTAATTCTGACATTTCCCAGGCGCTGTACTAATAATGAGTGTGGTGGGTTTAGTGCTGACTAATTATTAGTGTATTTTNTATTTTTGGGAATAGAGGTTTTTTTTGTGCTTTCCACAAGCACTGTGGGGCAGAAGAAACTCCAACACCTGCTTTGGGTAATTCCCTGGAATTGTGAGCTCCCGGTTCCTCTGTGTCCCCTGTGCTGGGAGGGGACCAAACAAAGCCCCTGTTCTGTGAGAGCCTCCATGGAACTGAGGTTTCCAGAGAAATCCTGTTTGCTGCATTTGGAAAACATTCCTTTTTGGGCCAGGTGGTGAAAAATTTTCTTACAGCTTTAATTTGCATCTCTTGGTGCAACTTCATTATTTTGTCATTGATTAGGGAGCTCAGTGCAAGGATGTATTTACTGGAAAACACTGGATTTTAAGAGCTGTACAGTTCCTATCATTATTAGTAGTAGTATTATTATTATTATTCTCTATTTCAAACATTTTTATCTCCTACCATAGAGCTGCTGCACCCCTGGTTTATCACTTATTTATTCCTGTAGTGCTCTGAATCTCTCATTTATTTTACAATTACCACATGTATTCATGGAAATACATAAATCCATAACAATTTAATGGAAGGGAGTAACACAGTCTTACAGCAGAACTAATGTTGGAAAAAACATGTTCAGATTTTTTCAAATTAACCTTTTCTTTCCTCCTCTGCTTCAACAGAAATTGCCCAAGTTATTGCCTCTTACACAGCAACAGGCCCAGAACAGCTGACTCTTGCTCCTGGCCAGTTGATTCTCATCAGAAAGAAGAATCCAGGTGGTTGGTGGGAAGGAGAGCTCCAAGTTAGTTCCATTTCTTTTCCCTAGTAAAATTCCATTTTAAAAGAAAAGTTGTTTTTTAGTAGTTCAAAATGCTGAATGTGTCGATGATAAATAAATTTGACAAAGTTCTGCAGTGCAGCAGTTCCCAATAAAAAACCTTTCCAAGAACAGCCACACCTGGATTTGGGATAACCTGGGGCAGGAGAGCAGCAGGAGCTCAGCAAGGAGGGGAGTTCAGGGCTTGCTGGGGCTGCTCTGGACCCTCCCAGGTGTGTTTGAGAGTAGGACTTGGCAATCTGGTCCCCCTGAAGGAGGTTCTGTTTGGTTTGGGGTTTTTAGCAGGAAATTTGAGATGGAGCAATGCCATTGATTTATTTGTGCAGTGCAGCTCTCAGACTAATTCAGTGATTTTCAACTCTTTGTACCTGCCCTTTTTGCCTTTCCTGGTGACATTTTTTTTGTCCTTTGTGGAGAAATCCTCTTCCACGATTCCTTTGGGGTTTTCTCTCACTAGCCTTGATGCTGTTGGTAACTTTTAGCTTTAAAGAGTCTCCACAGAAAAAAAAAAACTTCTATGGGCAAGAGCTGCCACAGTTACCACTGCGCAGCTGCTGTGAGGGCACTGAAACAATTCAATTTTGGTTGTGTAAATATTCCTATGTAAGTTTAGATGCTTTAATGTCATACATGTGGTTTTACAATTGGGTTTTATTTTGTTAGCAGTCCCTGACTGTTCTTTTTATTCTCCTGTTCCACACTTGGGGGTCAGAGTGAAGGGAAAATAAGGCAAATGTTTTAAGCATTATATTGCTGGTTTAATGCAGTGCTCAAAAATATCTTAAATTTTTATCTGAATAGACTTTAGGTCAAGTGTTCTCTTTTTTAGTAAAGATTTAGACAGGGAAGAAAGTAGTTCAAGAATAGTAAATCCTTTAGATGACTTTTTTCCCACCAAAGTTAACAATCTGTTTTTCAAGAGGCAAAATTCTCCTTCCCCAAAATGCCAACCTTATTCTAACACAAACAGAGAATAAGCAGTTAAAATAATTATTGAGATAGAATTAGAAGCTGGGATTCAAAGTTCTGGAAAAGCCTTTCTGACTGTGAGGGATTTTTATGGATTTGATTTGCAATGGGCATTGGATTTGGGGAAATAACAGGATGAGGTTTCCTGCTTTGGTGACACAAGGCACTGAAAAGCTTGGATGTGTTTCTGTAAAAGAAAAGAGGAAATTTAGATTCTTAATCTCTGTTGAAACTGTCACAATCTGGGGATCTATTTAAACGTAACTCTTTGCATCGTGACCAAGCGTTTAATTAGAACTATTAATAAGATTCTGTGTTAATATGATAACACTCAAGGAGTGGCACAGCCCAGCTGGGTTTTTCCTCCCCAAAGCCGTGTCCCTGCTGGGCTGGGCTGGTGGCTGAGCTCCTGGAGCCTGCCCAGCCCGGCTGAGCCGCCGCTGTCTCCGCAGGCGCGGGGCAAGAAGCGCCAGATCGGCTGGTTCCCGGCCAACTACGTCAAACTGCTGAGCCCTGGCACCAGCAAGGGCACCCCCACCGAGCTGCCCCGGCCTGCAGCAGCCTCAGGTGAGCCCTGCCTGCCCCTGTGCCCCTGCTGGGCCTTCAGCTGCCAGGGGTGCCGTGCTCCAGAGCCTCTGGGGTGTTCCTGCGTCCCCCGAACCATCCCGAACCATCCCATCCCATTATCCCATCCCATTATCCCATCCCATCCCATCCCATCCCAAACCATCCCATCCCATCCCATCCCATTATCCCATTATCCCATTATCCCATTATCCCATTATCCCATCCCACTGCCGGCCGTGCTCACAGGACCCAGCTCACCGTGCTCGATGAAGGCAGCAGCTGCTGCTCCCCCTGACCTACAGAAGTACACGCTGAGTCACAGTTAGAGCTGTGAAGATGCCGTCTATCACTTTTTGTCCCAAGTGGAATGGGATGTAAAAGCTCACCCTTGGGGTCAGGCCTGCAGAATTGCCCAGAGCCCCCCCGAATCCCACAGCTCACCAGCTGCTGGCAGCAGCCTCCCCTCCTCTTTCTCCATTCGATGGCTGGCAGCCTGGCTGGGGCCAAATCACCTTCCAGCAGGAGACACTGATATCTGCACTGCTTATCTGATTCTTCAATGTGAAGAATTTAGGTTAATCACCAATCTTCATTAGTTTTGTTGCTGTTGTAAAAGTAACTGTGGTGAGTAATGCGCATCTGCAGGATTAAAATAGCCAAGTACTTTCCAAGGAGCAGTGTTTCCATCCTTGTGGAGGCTGGTGACCAAGGCAGTGTGTGTCTAGGGATGGTGGTGGTGGGCTTGGGGGGTGATTCTTTGCAGGTTGCTATATGCAAGTAGTTTCCACTCATGCAACTTATGCTATTAAAATCACTCACCTGATACTGGCAAGCAGAGGGGCTCAAAAACCCAGGCATGGGAAGGACAGGAGACATGATGGCTGGCACTGGAAGTGAAGAAAGGAGGGAGAAGTCTTTGTCACTCTCCATTTTTATGGTACAGAGGATGTACAGTGCTGACCCTGGGGCTCCTCTGCAGAAAAGCAGATTTATAATTCTTAGGAGATTGCTGC
>VXAX01003284.1:1553-12678 GCA_013399835.1 Leptocoma aspasia | reverse complement strand
GTCCCCACCCCCATCCCCGTGCCCACCTGCCCGGGCTCCCTGCCCTCCTGCATCGCTGCTCCCGTTCCTGCCCCGGGTGAATCCTGCTCGGTTGCCTGGCTCCCGACCCCTCCTGGGTTCAGTGCTGCAATTTGCAACCACAGCTTCCCAGTTTCCCCGTGCTTTGTGGTACAGTGGTTATGGGACTGCTGTATCCCGCTCCTCAGCTGTACCTGACCACTTTGGAGTGCTTTAAAAACCAAGCGTTTAGAAATATTTTCTGTGATAAAGCTTTGTATGCATTTGAAAAGTCAAGAATACTGATCTAGTCTCTGGAGACTTTACAGAGAGAATCCCTGCCTCCCATGCCATGTCATTTTTTATGGTTGAGTGATAAGTTTCTAGAAATATTGTGGTTTTATGTCCTGCAAAAGGAGGGAAGATATTCTGATGGTCTTCCTGTTGTTGGTGGAGGTAACAGAGGCAGACAGATCACAACTTGATTTTCAAAGTATGCACCATTCTAGAAAGTAAAAAAAATAATGAGTACTAGTTGGTTGATAAAGTAGAAAAATTGCATTTCAGCTGAGGAAGTCTGACTGTTCTGGGAGATGTGTGTGACAATGTCAGCACATTCAGCTGTGTGCCAGCCACTGCCTGAAGGAAAGTGCCTGCTTTTATCTTCTGTAGATGGTGCCTGGCCCCAGAAGAGCAGATCCACACCCTGACAGAGCCTGTGGTGCTCACTGCCACTGTCACACCAGCAGCAGCCTCCAGCCGTGGCAGGGAACAGCCCAGCCTCTCCCTGTTTCTGTCCAAGGGTTCCCAGCCTGCCAAAGGAGCCCCTCCAGAGCCAGCTGCCCGGGGTGGTGAGAGCTGTGCCATCCCCTGGTGAAAATAAACCTGAAAATGGCACTTTAGGCAAGGGCAAGACTCTGCTGATCCCTAAGAATCCCCATCTGAGTGTGGAATTGTGCCAGTCCCAGTGGTCAGCAGCTCCATCTCAGGGTATCCTTGGGGGTGTTTGAAGGGGTGAAATTGAAAGACAATTCAGAATGCAGGCCTTGAGGAAGCTCAGCCTGTGGAGAGGCCGTTGGCAGAGCTGCTGCTCACCCAGGACAGGTGCCCTGGCTCGGTCCCAGCCCTGGAGGTGCATGTGTGTGGCCAGGGGGCACAGATGCTTTTGGCTTCCCCCTGCCTGCCCAGCCCGTGCCCTGTGGCCCAGGGCTGCCTTCAGGGCCACTCGTGGAGCCTCCTGTGACTTGCGCCGCTTGTCGTGCTCGAGGCATGGCTCGTCATCCCTGTGACACAGACTGGAACCAGGACTCAAAACTGTATTTGGTCTCTTGCAGGGCAGCCCCGATTGTTTCACTTTATACAGTGCGTTGTTGTTCTTCTTCTACTTTTCGCAGCAACTCGTTTTTAATTCAGTCACAAACTGCTTGGGACCACGCAAGTTCCTGCACAGTGGGAAGCTCTATAAAGCCAAGAGTAACAAGGAGCTGTATGGTTTTCTCTTCAACGACTTCCTCCTCCTCACTCAGATCATAAAACCTCTTGGCTCTTCCGGCACAGACAAGGTCTTCAGCCCCAAGTCCAACCTCCAATACAAAATGTACAAAACTGTAAGTGCTGCTGAGACACGGGGATGGGGACGGGGCTCAGCAGCTCCGTTCTGGAGGTGTGGGCAAGAGCCCTCCTAGAGAAGAGGTTTGAAAGCTTTGGGGTTCAGGGGCTGATGGCAGGAAGGGTGGCTGTGTGCTCTAGTGAGATAAGAAAAGATGCTTTTGAGGTTTTGCTTGAATAAAACTCTTCCATGAGGGCTCGTGTGTTTGAGGGAGCGGAGGGAGAGCGGCGTCTGCTGCTCTCTGGGGGAGCAAACTCTGCTGGGCTTGGCTCTCTCCAGGAAACTCTGCTGGGCTTGGCTCTCTCCAGGAGTGTTCCCAGGCTATGCAGGCACCTCTGTCTTTGTCAGCTTTTAAAATTTTCTGCGGAAAGATGGGAGGCAGAAGTGGGGAGATACTTGGTGCATGGGATAAACCTGCTGAGAGCTGCTGTGTGCTGAATGCCCCTGTGCAGACTCTGCAGTACAACTCCAGCTCTGCTGATGTTTTACAGCCCATTTTCCTAAATGAGGTACTGGTAAAATTACCCACAGACCCTTCTGGAGATGAGCCCATCTTCCACATCTCCCACATTGACAGAGTCTACACGCTGCGGGCCGAAAGCATTAATGAAAGGTAAGTGCCTTTATGGGATTGCAAAAACTCTGGTAAATGTAGGATGGGGATTGTGATGGAAACTTGCAGAGCACTCTCCAAGCTGGTTATTTTACAAGACTGGAAAATTCCTTCTTGGGAATATGGTGATTCAAAAAGGAGGGAGAAATAACGATGTTTCCTGAATTCCAGCTAGACCAACCATGAAATGGCTGAGGGTGGATGTTTAGGCTGTTTAGGTGGATGTTTACCACATTTTATGGCACTGTGAAAAAGCCAAAAGATGCAATTCTATCTTCTGCTGTTACCTGGGATAGTGGAAGGTGTCCCTGCCCATGGCAGGGAGTGGGACTGGATGAGCTTTAGGATGCTTCCCAACCTAAACCACGAATGTCCTGTGGAGCAGCAGCTCTTCATTTGGGGTTCCAAAACTGATCCACAGCTTCCAGATTCTCCCGTGTTTCCTTGACTCAGGCTCCCTTGAATGTCACAGCAGTTCTTCTAAGCCCTTGAGGTCACTTAGTAGCCCTTCTGCCACCCCTTTTCTCTGTCAGCCTTCCCCCTCAGCCTCCTTCAGACACAGGCTGGGGTTGTTGGGCTCAGGAGTGATCCATGTGGGTGCCTTCCAGCTCAGGATGTTCTGTGATTCTTATGCATGAAATGGTTTCCCAGAAGGGCCCATTCACCACCCGTGGACTCCCCAGGTTATGCTTTTGAAGTCCTGAGAGTCAGAAGAATTGGGTAGGAAATCTCAGGGACCAAGGACAGTGGCACCTCAGCAGCACCAGTGTCTTGTACCTCCTGGCTCCAAGAACTCAGTTTATTTCGGGACAACAAGGAGCTGGATGAAAGCAAACCTGTTCTTTAGAGCTATTGTTTTCTCACCAAGAATCTCCTGCTCATGGTTCTCTTGAGCTTTCTCTGTGTGGTGGGGTTTGCTGCCTTGGGATGGTTACATTCTGCAGGTGCTGTGAATTCCAGTAAGATCCCTTCCAGGCAGGCAGCTGTGGGATGGCAGAGCCTGGGATGGGCCCAGAGCCTTGGCTGGGAAGCAGGGACAGCTTTAGTTTTGTCTGCTGTCACGGAAATGGCATTTTGCAACTTTTTTTTCTCCTTTCCTTCTGAAGGACTGCCTGGGTTCAGAAGATCAAAGCTGCTTCAGAACTTTACATAGAGACTGAAAAGAAGAAGAGGGAAAAGGCCTACTTAGGTACAGCATAGGATGTGGGGGTCTCATCTTTTGTGGAAAAGTCCCTGGGCAGGAAAATCCATTGGTGACATTTCTCTCTGCTCTTCTGCTCCACCACAGTTCGCTCTCAGAGAGCAACAGGCATTGGGAGGCTGATGGTGAATGTTGTTGAAGGCATTGAACTAAAACCCTGCAGGTCCCATGGTGAGTGCCTTGGCTTTCTGTGCTCCATCAAGAGGACATTCCCGTTTGCCAGCCTAACTCTGCAGGGGTTCTGTCCCAGACATGATTTTGTTAACTGAAGTGGGTTTAACGAAGGTGAAATAGGCAGAGGTGACTTTGTGCAGTTGAGCTGCGGTCCTGCAGTTGTCCTGCATGAGGCTTTTGTTTCAGACTGGTTTAGTTTCCACCACACAAGCCATAAAGTCCTGAAGGGAAGAGTGGAGGGTGCTCAGCACCCAGCAGAGCAGAGTATTCACTGTGATGTTAATGTAGCCCGTTACAGAGGCAGTGGAGCACAGCCTGGGATGGGGGCAGAGCCTGGGATGGGGCCAGAGGCCTGGTGGCCAAGGTCTTTCCCAGCTCAGCTGGCTGTCAGAGCAGAAGGAAGCTCAGGAGCACGCAGCTGAAAAAGCCACGCTCGTTTCTGTTTGTTCCCAGGAAAGAGCAACCCCTACTGCGAGGTGACCATGGGCTCTCAGTGCCACATCACCAAGACCATCCAGGACACCCTCAACCCCAAGTGGAATTCCAACTGCCAGTTCTTCATCAAGGACCTGGAGCAGGACGTGCTGTGCATCACGGTGTTCGAGCGGGACCAGTTCTCCCCGGATGGTGCGTAGGGGCTGCCCCTGCCAAGGGCATTTGCAGAGCTCTTTTTGAGGATGAGCATTCCTGCTGAAGGAAATCAGAGGGAATGGGCTGGGCTGGGAGATGATCTTTAAAGATACCCCAGATTTGACCCTCTTTGCAAATTTAGGAGTCAACCTCGCTCCACCCCAGTATCAGCACAAAAAGGATGCAGCTCCCTCTGGGTTTAGAGAGTTCCTTTTCTTGTGCAGTTGACAGCAACTAAAGTGTGGTTTGTCATTCTGCTAAGACTCCAGGAAGCTCTGGATGCTGCTTGCACACGGTGGGTTCAGGCAGGAGGAAGAGAAATTACTTTGAGTGCCTGATATATGCAATAACAGTACAAAAATGAGCCCAGGATTCCAAACCCAATAGAGCCATGGAACAGTTTGGCTTGGAAAAGACCTTAAATCATCCAGTTCCAGCCCCTTCCATGGGCAGGGACACCTTCCACTATCCCACGTTGCTCCAAGCCCCACCCAGAGTGGCCTTGAACACTTCCAGGGTCGGATTCCACAGCCTCTCTCATTCTTATTTCATAGGCTGGGATAAACATGTGGAGCATCACAGGGTGTATTTTGGAGTCACAATCTCTCAGGCAGTGTTTGGATAGGACTGGTACTGGCTCATTGACCTCGTTGCTGGGCTAATGCCCTGCTTGGCTCTGTCATCTCCAGCGGGTTCATCTCAGGTTTAACTGCTCAGCAACTTTTGGCCTTCTGCTAGCATGTCATAAAATCAGGAAGTCCCTGAAGCGAGGCAGCTGTGAATTCCATAGTGGGTTTTTCTGCTCATGGGCCCATTTAGTTTTAATGCTGCTGCTGTTTAACAGGGTCTGGCTTGGCAGCCTTTGGCCCTCTTCAAGTGCACACCTAGAGTTGGACCGAAGGCTTGTTTGCTCTTTTGTTGTGTGTGGGTGGAAGTTCAGGTCCTTCTGCAGACTCTGGTTTCCCTCTCCTGAGCCCGCTGTGTTTCTGCATTCCAGACTTTTTAGGCAGGACAGAGATCCGTGTGGCAGACATCAAGAAGGATCAGGGTTCCAAGGGACCAGTTACAAAGTGTCTCCTTCTGCACGAAGTCCCCACGGGAGAGATCGTGGTGCGCCTGGACCTGCAGTTGTTTGATGAGCCTTAGGAGAGAGGGGCCAATGTCAGAATTGAGAGTTCGCTGCAGGAGGTGTCTGCAGAAGCTGTCACCGAGTCCTTGCTGGTGTGGCATGAAACTACTGCTCGCCCTTCACACGTCAGAGGGTTATCAAAGCAAACAGGAGCATCTTTGTGCCTTGATAATTCTCACTGAACACATGAATCCCAATTTAGTGAGGAGATCTCCCTCAATCTCTCTGTGTGGAACTTGGCGTTGGTTTCCTGGGCTGATGAAACAGCCCTGTTGTTCCTTGTGCTGCAGTGGGGATGGCTGGCAAACCACAAGGGTGGCTGGGCTTGCTCCAGTTGCCCTGCTCTTTAATTCCCATGGAGGAGGCAGTGTGGGTGTGGTTTGGAGGCTTTCTGAGGGTTTCTCCCCTTCAGGAGTTCTGTGCCTATTGCTCAGCAGAGTGATGTGTAAATGTGAGTGAATGGAAGGAGCAGCTTCACAGCAAGAAGATCGCCAAAGATCTTCATGATGGTACTGAAAAGACTTCGAAAATAAATAGTCTATATCTATAAACAGAGAAGATTCTATTAACATACCACTTCATGACTCGTGTTGCCCCTGAAAATAAAAGATGTCCAGGCCTTGTGCACAGAGATGAATTGCACTCCAGAAGAGTCCAGCCCTCGGTCCCTTTGGAAGCTGCTGTTGTCCCCAGGACTGTCAGTGCTGGGGCAGGAAGCCAGGGGTGAGGCCCAGAGCCCTGCTGGGTGTCGTGTGTACCTCCCTGTATTCCCTCACTGCTGCTGCTCCCAGGGTGAGGCCGCCTGCTGTGGGGAAGCAGAAGCAATGGTGGCTGCAGCTCAGGAGGTGCAGTTGCAGGCTGCAGGGCCTGGTGTGCAGGGCGGTCAGTGGTGCCCAGGTGTGGGGCTGGGCCGTGCTCACCTGTGTGCAGCCCCGTCCAGAGAGCTCCTGGTGGTGCCGAGTGGGGAGCCCAGAGCCGTGGGGCAGTGCCAGGGCTCTCCATCCCTTTCACTCCGTGGATAACAACGTCCAGGCCCACATCCCTGCCAGCTCCAGGCGGGCACGACGCCTGCTTTCCCTCAGGCACACGTGTGAGTGCTCTGCTGAGTCTGGACTCGGGGGACAAAAGATCCCCGAGAGTCAAATTCCTCTTTGTTCTGCTTGGGTTCCTTTTGTTCTGCCACACATCCACTGGTATTTTTGTAAGGACTTCATTCCGGATGGGAGGTGCCAGCCCGTGTCATTCGCATGTGAACGTTCTCGTGGAGCTGTTGTTAGGTTTTGGTGTTCCTTGCATGTCCTTTCAGTACTGGTTCCCACCTCTCCTGTGTCGGCCGTGTTCTCTAGCACTCCAAGTCTTATTGGTTTCCATTAGGAAATTAGGATATATCCATAACAGGTAGGTAGGTCAGTATGGTAATAAGTGTAAACTGTGCTGGGAAGTGTCTGTGTATTATAATTTCCTAAAAGACCACTGTAATGTTGCAAGCAATGGGAAGGAAAAAAATGTATGTTGGAGGGACAACAAAGTTTACATTTCATACTTTTCAGAATCGCTTTATTATTTATTTATTGAAGATAGTGTAGAATTTTGTATCAGAAATGACAGACATACTTATGTATTTTTTGAAACAAAACAGAGATACACACTTTAGTTAGAAACTTTCAACTGACCACATTTTAGAGGGAGTGTGACTTCCTAGGCATGCATTTGTTTACCACTAACTGGCTGAAAACACGATTAAGAGAACTTTAAGTTTCTATTTTTCAATGTTGTTAAGAAAATTGTTTCGATTAAAATATGTAAATAGTACTAAACCCATGCTTTCCTAATTCCATATCAATACATTTTATTAAATATAATGTATATGAAAATACACATTGTTGTGGTAGGATAAAAAAAGTGATAAAATCTATTACTGGAGTACCATTAAATGTCATTGTCTAACCTTTTATTGCTGTCCTAATTTTACTCAGTGCTGCCAACAGGGTGAACATTCATTTCAGTGTTTCACAACTAGCATCACTGTTTGTTAATAGTGTCATTTCACCAGCATCAATTACAGTGACAGCTGAACTGGCCAACAGGACAAAAAAATCTCATGGCTGGAATGCAGGAACCTTGGGCAGGGTTTTGGAGGGAGCCCCCAAAAGCTGCACCTGCCTGAGGCTCATTTGGTGCTGGAAGTGGGGGACCCTTCACTCAGGGGCCCCTCTCAGATTGCAACCCATGTCAAGGACATCAGAGAATTGCAGAATCCCAGGATGGTTTGGGTTGGATGGGACCTCACAGCCCACCCAGTGCCACCCCTGCCATGGGCAGGGACACCTTGCACTGTCCCCGGCTGCTCCCAGCCCCATCCAACCCTGGGCACTTGCAGGGAAGTGCTGTAGCAGCCTGTATGATTGCCCCATTTTGGGGAATTGTGACAGAACGAGCTCGGGATGTCCCACTCCCCCTGGATGCACAGCACTGTGTAACTCCCTCCAGTCAGTGCCTGCAGGGGTTACTCAAATGTAGATGGGGAGAGGCTGGAGTTTGGCTCACAGATATCCAATGAATCCCTCAGAATCTGTCTAGTCCTAAAGGGAGAGCTCATCCTGTCCCTGTGCATGGAGGACAGGCTGTGCCCATGCCCTGGTGACAGCATTGGTGGCACATCAGCGCTGTCAGCTTCCCAGGCAGAACTGTGCTTCCTGGAGTCACAGAATCCCCAAATCCCTGGGGCTGGAAAAGCCCTCCCAGCCCAGGGAGTCCCAGCTGTGCCCCATGCCCACCTTGTCCCCAGCCCAGAGCTCTGAGTGCCCCCTCCAGGTGACACCTCCAGGGCTGGGCACTCCAAAGCTCCCTGGGCAGCCCCTCCAATGCCACACACTTGGAAGTGCTGTGAAATAAAACCACCCTGAGGCTGGCCTTGGCTCAGAAATGCTGAGAGCCTGCCCAGGGCAGAGCTGATGGAAAGCCAGGCTGGAAAACCAGGAGAGGCTGCTCAGAGCTGGGGAAGGGACTTGGGCACCTGGAGACAGAGCCTGGCTCTGAGCTGACACTGAGCCAAATAGCTGAGAAATTACAGCAGGTTTTTTTTTCCAGACGCACTTAATTATTCAGTATTTTCTCAACTTGAGTTTTTATGAGGGCACTTTTTCAATGCTCATTCTACAATTTTTTTACCCTTTAAAAATAATTCAGTCACTTTTTGTTATGTGTGAGGAGGATTGGGGTGGGAAACATTGTGGGTAATGGAGTTTTTTCTTACATACATTCTCAACACTGAGATGTGACAACTCCAGACTCTGACTCCAACAGCAGTGCCTGGTTCCAGACTGCTCTGCTTGTCACAGTGACATCTCAGTTCATTCAAATCCAGCACTCAAAGCCCTTGGAACAGGGAGAAGCTGCGAATCAGGAGAAATTGCTTTGAGGATTTACTCTGTGTGTACATTCCACATCTACCCTTGCTTTGCTCAGCCTCTCCACTCCTGTCCTATGTGCACATTGCTGTATCCAGAGTTCAGTACATGCTTATAGATATATATGTGATTATTGTACATACAGTATAAAAACACAGCTCTGTTGTCACTGTCAAATACCGAGTAAATCTCACAGAAAAGCGTTTAAAGGCACCGGGTTTTGTTTGTTCATTTAAATATTTTAAAAAGAGGAGTGTCCTCAGGAAATTATTTTTCTGTATGTAGGAGGATATATTTAGGATCTCATTAAAAAAATAAAGAACTGCAGTGAGAGTCTGTTAAACGGCCCTAATTACTTGATAGAGTTGTCAAAGGCTCTGCTGTGACCGTGGGTCAATTCCTTGGCTGGCTGCAAAGTGCCAAAGCGTCACTGTCCCTGGATTTGGGGACCAGTTCTGGGATCTGACAGTGCTGTGTGAGCAAAGGGAGCTGGGGCTTCCTCCAAGCCCTCATCAGCCCCTGGCTCCAGCTCCTGCCCCTGCCCTGAGCACAGGAGAGGGGACAAAGAAGGAGCAGGGACAGAGCTGAAAGGTCAGAGCTTGGTGAGCAGCAGGAGCTCTGCCCTCCCTCTGTCCCCTGGGACGGCTGGGTGTCTGAAGGGTGATGGATGGGAAGGGAAATCCATCCCAGTTCCAGGAGCTGCTCCAGGGGAAGGGGACTGTGGTGTGACACAGGAGGAAGAGGAGGTTGGGTGTGGGACCTTAGTGCTGGTCCAGGGGCCTGGCTCTGTCTCCAGCCCTGTGATTCTCCAGGGAATCACAGCATTTTTGGGGGGTCCTCAAAGCCCACCCAGTGCCACCCCTGCCATGGCAGGGACACCTGCCACTGTCCCAGGCTGCTCCCAGCCCCAGTGTCCAGCCTGGCCTTGGGCACTGCCAGGGATCCAGGGGCAGCCACAGCTGCTCTGGGCACCCTGTGCCAGGGCCTGCCCACCCTCTGAGAGGTGCTGCTCCCTCTTCCCCTTCTCACCCTGGCTTTTTAGGGCACATTTTGCTTTTTGCCAAACAAATGGTATGGATTAGTTTCCTTTTCTTTTTCTCTTTTAAGAAAACCAGAGAAAAATTCTACTGTCTGTAGAATTTGTTTGATCCTAAAACTTACGAAGGCATTACAAAAAAGTATCTGGCAATACGAGAAAAAGTTACTCTTTCTTTCAAGAAAATACAATTAATTTGTATTGCCCATTTACAGCGCATTTAATTATTCATCAGTAAAATATCTTTACTGTGAAGATGACTCCTTTTGTTTTCAAGGCATTTGTAATAGGTATGCATCAGGCAGCACTGTTTCTCATAATGCAGTTTTAACTTACTTCAGTTGCTGTGAATGTCTTGTTTCCTCAGCCACCCCTGGTTAAACAATTCTATTTACAGACAAGGTACAACTAAACAAGAGTCCCTAAACTCTGCCCCCCGTGTGAGATCTGGTGCTGTTCCCAGCTGTGGTGGCACAGCTGCTGTGGGGCTGTGCAAGACTGGGCTTGTGCAAGTGAATGATGCAAGAATAAATGCAAATGATGCAAGAATAAACGCAAATGATGCAAGAATAACTTTTTAAAGTTTACCTGTGTGCTGTCACATTCCTGAGAAGCGCTGGAGAAGAGGGAGCTGGAGTCAGGAAATCTGCAGATGAGTCGCTCTTCCCTCAAGCTCTGATCTCTGCTCTGGGACAGGGACAGGATCCTGCCTGGGGCTGGCCCAGGAGGGATTTAGGCTGGGTTTTAGGGCAAGGTTCTTCCCCCAGAGGTGCTGGCACTGCCCAGGCTCCCCAGGGAATGGGCACGGCCCCGAGGCTGCCAGAGCTCCAGGAGCTGCCAGGGATGGACAGGGTGGGGCTGTTGGGGGCTGGGCAGGGCAGGGTGGCACTGGGTGATCCCTGGGGGTCCCTCCAGCTCAGGACATTCCATGATTCCATGACTATTTATGCTGCCAGCACATGCCCTGCTCTCGAGGTGGACCAGTCACAGACAAGCACAATTGGAAAAATCAGCATTTTTTATTAATGTGTTCTGATCACCCACCCATAAGGGGAAGGAAGCACCCAAGAATCATAAATGCTCAGGGACAAAAGCAACAATAAAAGCTGGAGCATCCACAAAATAATCAAAAATCTTAGTTGAACACTTACAACTATTTAAAATATATTAATATTTTGTTAATTTGACTTACTACTACACACCTGCTACGTTAATCCCTGACCTACAATAAAAACACATGGCAGTGAGTTTGGGATAGAGGGAAAGGGTGCAAGCGCAGAGAGAAAAGATGAATTTTAAAGGGAAAGAAAGAAAGAAAGAAAGAAA